>SNQJ01S0026762.1:35620-59918 GCA_010110895.2 Picea sitchensis | reverse complement strand
AAGTTTTTTATTTTTTTGTTAGTCATAATTAGTCATTATCTAGTCTCCTATATTTTAGGAGAGAATATTCCACCTAGAGAATATTCTCTTTCAGTTCACACTTCAGTTTGACTAGTTGAGTTGAGTTTAGATGTTGCATTGGGATCATTACCATGAAACATTTGGATCATCACCATGCTAATTCGACCTTTCCTTGGTATCGTCACCAGAGTGGTGCATTAGCCTTGATTCCCTTAGTTAACTCATCACTACTCTTTGTTCAGTCAATTAATTGAAGACTAGTTGACTAGTTAACTCAACGAGGTGGCAGTTCACTCCCGTAACTGCCTGAGAGACTAGAATAGGTGGCAGTTCACTCCCGTAACTGCTAGTGTGTGTCCAAATCACTCTATACCACCACCATGGTGACTTGGTTCACTTCAAGTCGAACTCATTGAGTTATATAGAGTATATCATGTGTAAATTATTCATTATTCACAACGGTTAATGAGAATTCTTCCATTCTTTCTCTCCTTCTTCTTCTTTATTCTATTCTCTCTACAAATGTGTGTATCATTTTTTATCTAGATCTATTATGTGCAGATTCAACACATTTACACTCTCAACATACCAACCACATTTCTTCTACTTAGCTTGTAGAGCGAGTGTGCATTCTTCATTTCTATATCGATTCTACTTTCTTATCCATGTCCTTTTCTGAGGTTCCTGTCTTTGACTATTGTTATTTTGTTGCGGTTCTCTAGGAGGGACTGTCATTCTACAATATTTGACCATGTGTCCAAAGTTGTTACATTTGTAACATTCCACTTCAGTGCTCAATAAAACTTGAAAGAACTTTTAATAGTGTGGAAAGTACAAGTAAACGTTTCACGGCTATGGATGCTCGCTGGAAGTGGGGCCATTCTTGTATGATACCGAGGCAACTTCATCGGGGCTATGTACGCTCATTGGAAGTGAATAAATACTGGGAAAAGAGAGACGAGGAACACACTTCAGTCTTCAAAGATACTCCTTTGTGATGTCTCATTCTTCTAATATATATGTGTATGAAATACTTCAATGAAAAAATCCCTTACTTTTCAGAGGAATTATGCAAAGGATCAGCTTGTTTATTTCATTTTATTATTTCTTACAGGAAGACTTGATGATGTGGGATCCATAGTGCAGTAATTGTTGATCATTTCAGACTTGAAAATAAAAATGCAAAATAATTTGAATGGATATCTAGAATAAGATATAATTGGTTCTTCCTAGTAAGTTTCCATTTGTTGTGCTATCATAACTACCCACTAAAATTATCTTAAATAAAAAAAATTCAATGGGTACCCCCCTTATGAAATTGTTTGCAAGATACTATATCACTAATTTATTGATTTGATACTAATACATGAAGCTACCATTTTTCTAGGATAGTTCATACTAAAACCTTTTGATACACACTTGGAATGATGAGTTTTCTCCTTGATTGTTGATTCAAACTCATTCTAAAGGACCAAAATGAATTGTTGTACTCAACCATGTGGTAATTCTTCAATAAAATCACATATTTGAACATAACAAGATTGATTGTCCATCTAAATGAAACCTTTTGGGATAAAATATAAGGTTACTTTAATTAATATTCCGACAGAACATTTTTGATATCCATATCGAAAAGGGATATGTTGAAATCAATTCCATTGGAATACTCTTTCACATTAGTAAAACATAACTCCAATGAAGCTCACTCTGAAAGCCTTTTGTCTTCGATTGCGTAAATCTATGATGAATCTCTAAGTAGTCATGTTGTCTTTCATGGAAACTAATTATTGGTCGTTTGAATATTTTGAGTCCAACACATGTGTGGGTCCATTTCATGAATCACCCTAGCATGAAACCAACGTTGATTGGTTTCTCGAGTCATTATTTATATGGTTTTAATTTTCACTACATACATAACCTTTTTATTAAAACATTTATCAAGGAAGGAATATTCCTTGATACCTTTTCCCTAGAAGTAGTAAAAGGAAAGTAACGACCATCCTAGATGACTAAGTTCTCTGATCTTCCCAATCAGACCACTTTTTGTCATAGTTTTCATGACTCTTGATATCTTTTCTCTCCATCAGGAACATTATGATAGTTCATGAATAGAAAAGACAACTCAATCCATTATATTGTAGTCTTATCACACTTCGCAATCCACAATCGAGAATATTCTTTTATACCTTTTCATCATAACCAAGATAGATCACAAAATTACTTCCATTATGATGAAGGAAACTCTAATAAAACTCTCATAAATTTTGGATTCTGACTACTAGCTTTGCACCTCCAATACACATATCTAAGCAATATGTACCTTTGAATTACATTAATGGTGAGGAGATGATTTTCCTATGAATTTGTTGTCCTGCACGGAACATTAACTACGCAAGTTAGGGTAATTTAGTACCTACATAATAACTCCAAAACACTACTTAACACATCATCTCCCTTTGTAAGTTTGTTAAAACAATCTACTATGAATTATCTGACTGAGAACATACTATAACCTTTATTTCCAGTTGGAGAACCACATGCATGCTACTTTTTTTTTTTTCTTCTATGTTATTATATTATTCAATTTGTTTCAAGGATTGATGCATTTCTATGCTAATTATAGGATACAATGAATACATTATGGCACGTTCAAGTGCCAAAAAATCTAGGAATCTTGTATCTCCTACTCCGCCCCCATGCCTGAATCTCCAAATAACCTAGGAGAGATCTTGGTGACTGATGCTACCCATCACACCCAAGAATATTGTTTCACCAATTATGATAAAATATACAAAATTTTCCACATTGGATATTTCTATTCATATGGCGAGAGCCTCGATGTGTATCAGAATACACATAAGAGTGGTATTCACCATGTGTATTCTCATAGAACACTATTCCCCTACAATGATGAAACTCAATGGTGTTTCAAACAATTCAACCCGAGCAAAACTGCGATTGTAAGCAAACCAAGAAGGAATATAGCATCCCCGAGACCTGAGGACATTGGCGTCGGATACCACCTTTTAAAACATATGATTTACCTCAATGAGTCACTCCTAAAGGGAATCACCAAGAATAATAAATATCTTACTAAGTTAATGGAATATCGGTGGTTAGATGAGGAAAGAAAGTTCAAGCATGGGAAAAGATCAATTCCTACCTATGATTTCAAAATACCATATAAGATGTTGATTTATATGTTAAGCAGGATAAATGGTGAATAGAAGAATACACATTTTCAGATGGAGTGGCTTACCATGGCACACACAGTTGTAAATACAAGACATCTCTTCAATTGGGAAGAGATATTAACTTTCAATATTTTCCACAACATGAAGAATGTTCAAGGTATGAATAAACCTTGTTTTTAAATGTATACATATCTTATTAATGTCATTTGTTCTTCCATGCAATTTCTTCTTTTCGGATGGATTTGGGATCAATACCAACCTCCAATATATATTTATTTTTCTGACCTCTGGAACATAAATTATAAAAAAATCTTCTATAATATATGTGACTTATTCATTTCTCCTCTCCATACTATCATTTTTGGATTCAAAAGATATATAATATCAAATGAATCCATGGCTAGGATGAAAGGTGTAGAAGAATGTATTTAGGGATATAATAGATTTACATCAACGTGTATGGTAGTACTAGGGACACACATCTCATTCCCTTTTATGTCCCTAACATATTTTTTATTACAAAAATTTTCTTCCGGATAATGCAGACTGGTGTAACCTCTCTCCTTTTATGTAGTAGCAAGAAACCATGGCCTACATTTCTTATAAATATAGGATATTATAGTTTATTGAATGGTCCCCATGAAATAAAAGAGGCAGAATCCTTACAAGAAATATGTTTGTGCCTTGGAGAAGCTAGAGGGCATGAACCACTAGAAATAACAATGAATCATGTCAAGTCTATTGGAATTACTCATTCCTAGATACATGAAGTTAATTTTGGTGAAGAGATATTCAAAAGAGTCATATTATTTGAATATGTATTACAAATATTACCTGATGACGTGGCCAAAGGAAAACTTCAAATGGAACAAGAAGAAAAGAAGAAAATATTACAGGAACAATTACATCTGCTTCATGAGGAAGACCAGAAGAAATTAAATTCCATGGAACAAGAAAAGGTAAGGAAAGAAGAGGAAATAGAACATAAGAGAAAAATGGTAAAGGAATAATACTAGAGAAAACAAGATGAAAAGGGGAAAAAGAACTAGGAAGACACCAAAGGGAAACAAAAAATTGAGCCCAAGAAGACCTCCAAAATAGATGAGAAGAAGAAAAAAGAAGAGGAATTAAAAAGAACTGTTGATGAAAGAATAAAAAATAAGGAAGATGAAATACAATTCCAACAAGATGTTTTTCTACAAAAGAAAGATGAGGAGGAAGAAAAGAGATTGGAAATTATTGGACAAGAATTTTGGATAAGAATAAATAAATTTCGGGAGCTGCACTTTAGCAAATGAAAGGGTAAAAGGTGGGGTGTAGTTTGTAGGGAAAAAGAAGGAAAAGAAGCATGTCAGCATAAAACCAAGAAAAGTATCATGTTGGCACAAAAGCAAGAAAAGTAGAAGATCGATGAAAAAGTAGGAAAACTAATTAAGACCTATTAGGGTTTTTGGGATAAGTTGTTAGGTTTTTTTATCTCTAATTATATGTATAAATATGTAAAGGGTTGGGGAAGAAGAGGTGGATGAGAATGAGATATTAGGTTGCTCATGATTTATGAAGAGATTTTCTGCTTGGGGTTTTGGAAAGATCTTGCAGAGATAGTCTCGCACTATAGAGTGGATAGGCAGGTTTGGATATTACTATATGATGTATCTTTCATAAGTGTAGTGCGCAACACCGAGGTGGTTATTGCATGAATATTAGTATAGAATCCAGTCGTTGTGGATGTATCCCAAGGATTAGATGAACCACATTAAAATATTGTGTCTGAATGTGTTTTTTGGTGTTCTTACTCATGAATGTTATGGTTATGCATGTTTAGTATAGAACTAATTAATACACGGTTGATTCCCAATAATAATGAATGATGCAGTGGGTTGGTTATGTTGCAATCTATGTCATCATGTACTTCATAATAGGGGTTATGTTACTAAATGAATTTTAGATGGATTAATGTCACACAACTATTATGGTAAAATGAATGATATTCTAGTTGATGGAACTACACATAGGGTTGTTGACTGGCAGAAGGGGGTTAAATAAGGATATAGTGCACAGAGTGGATAAGTATTAATAATTATGTTGATAGCCTCACATCACCTCATCCCTAAAGAAACTTGGTTCCTACAGCCCCAATTTATTCCTCGAGTGAAACTTCACTTGCATGTAGGTGATGCCTAAAGGGTCGATATCCAAAGGGTTTTTTGGTTGAATAGCTGGAACCTAGGATCTTATAGCTACACGCCAACAAATGGTTCCATTGCCAGGACCCAGAATTTATAATTGAGGGAATGTTTTGGAGGCCGACTAAGAAATAGATCATTGTATGGCTAGAAAGGAAGGAGAGATAATTTTCTCGAGGAGAGAATAGAAACCCTCATATCAACGACAAATAATGGTTGCAAAGATATGTGTTCACAGATCTACATGAGATTTTCTTTGGTGAATTTACGATTATTTTAGTTCAATGGTTAGAAAGGTTAGTGGAGAAGACTAGAAGATAACGAACTATAGCTCCAAGGAACTAGACCCCTGAGTTGGTAATACAATTGAATTATGTAAGAAATACTACTCGCTCAATTGATTTTTAGTTGAATAGCATACTAGGGGGTTATATTAGGGAATTTATAGTAGTTTGTACCAAGTTGTATAGTGTAATAGAAAGGGAGATTTTGTACAGAGTTGTATAAAGATGTTGTTGTGTGACAATTGTGTGATGATGATGGAATATGATTTCTAAGGGGATTCGTGCACATAAGGGAACTGGGATTGACCAGGGGATGTTCTGAATGATGGAAGGAATAAATAAATAAATGGATAAGGAAGAGAGGGACTGAGAATGCAGAGCAATGAAGAAGGTACACTAGAATAACAAAACGAATTTGGAGTACTACGTCGTGGAAGATACAAGAGGTTGAAAAATGGGGCTGAGAAAAGAGAGCATTGTATTGAGCATTGTTGGATAGTTGGTTTGGATAGTTAGTTGTCTTTGATGTCAAACCTTGGAGACTGAACTTGGAGATCGATGCCAACCCTTAGAGATTGAATTCAAAAACTGGTAAGGTACATAGATGTTGTACAGTTGATTGACATTTGTATGATCAATATTTATGGTGAGTTAGTTGGGTACATTTGATGCAGTCTACATGTATCCCCAAAGGTGTGGTTATGGGACCCAAATTTGATTAAGGAATAACAACATGAAGGACAGTAAAATTTTAGGTAATATTATCATGTATGGATAACACATGTCGTGTAGTTTCGAGTGATATGTGGATATCCACGTGGTTCCTCATGGTTAGGTATATATGTCCTTGTGAAGTTGGAATCCCTGAAGAATGGGAAAGAATCCCTAGTTGGTTAGAAGACACTAAGTAAAAAGGGAAAATTGGTTGTAACAAGAAAGTCAAGGATCCCTAATAATAAGGAAAGAGGCTACCTAGAAAAATTATAAATAACCCTTGAGGATTCATTCACAAGTATACATTCACACAATTATTCATTGATAATATATCTTGTGACCTAGTGAATTGTTATGGTAAATTTTGGTATCTGGGTGAATGTGATGACAACTATGAGGAAACGAAGAAGGTGCTAGAAAAGTGAGAAATTTTTAGAGTTGCAAACCAAAAGGGTTTTTGAAAAACCCTAATTATTGAGATCCTCACAGGTTGTCCTATACCTAACAAGTGAGGCATCCTCATGGGTCATATAGTGTTTTTCTAGCGACGCACTTGCAAATTTTGGAAAGCATGCTGGTACCTAGTTGTTGAAAGTTCAAAGAAGCTACAGGTTAGTTAACAATGTAACAAAACAACTAAAGCATCAAAGGTAAGGGTTAAGTATTATATTTTTGGTGTTATGGTACATGCATGCTAATGATAGCATACGATTTAGTGCATCTTGGTAATGTGATGGTACATTGAATAGAGGCATTACTGGTTGGTTTTGTTTCTGGTTTAGTTGCATGTTATGGTACATACTTGAGGCTTGGTATGTTGTTTCTTGGTGACATTGAGGAGCATGCTTGAAGCATGTGTTTGAGGACCTTGGTATATGAATTGAGGCACATCATTGGATGCATTGTGTATGTTGGTTGAGGTATACTTGTTGAGATACATTGTTAGTACATATATTGGATACATTGGCACATGGTTTATGGTATTTGGTTGAGGCATATCATGGGTGATATGATGCTTGTTTAATGTACATGGTTGTCATGTTGTATGGTTGATGATGTTATTGGTATTGGTACATTGATATATTCTTGGTACACATTTGGCACATATTCTTGGCATATGGTTGGGGAACTTCATTGATGGTATATTATGGTATATGGTATGGTGTTGAGGTACATGGTTGGCACATGGTATGGTATAGGTGTTGGTGAATGGTTGATGCACTTGTTGTGTTATAGGTGGTGATATAGGTTTGGTGCATGGTTGATGCACTTGTCGATGGTACATGTATAGGTTTATGCATGGTACATGATTGGCACTTGGTTGAGAAACATACCTTGTGATGGTATGAAGTGATGTTGGTACATGCTTTGTAGAGGCATATGTTGGTGATGTTGAGCATATGGTTTGAGATATGATCTTGGCGATATTGATGAGAGTGGATATGGTTTCATTGATGAGATAGGGATTGATTGTACATGTTGTTGTGATAGTGATCAATTGACAATGACAGGTTGGATATAGTGACAACTTATAGGTTGTTGACAGTGGTAGTGATTATGGTAGTGACAGTTGGTCTACATTTATATTTCAGGGAAATAGTATGGGCAAAGGAAAGGGGGTTGTGTCCTCCTTCTGGTTGGTGCTGGAGAATTAGGGAGTTGTATCTTCCTTCAGGGTGGGGCCTAATAAATACATGGTTTTAGCCACTTTCTGGTTAGAGCCGAAGAACCCAGGGGGTTGTAGCATCGTTTTGGTTGGAGCCAAAAAATTCGGGGAGTTGTAGTTGGAACCTGAGAACAGGGGGTTGTAGCCTCCTTCCAGTTGTATCTCAATAATTTAGAAGTTGGCACTTCCTATGAATGAATTCTTGATATATAAAACAAAGCATTATGTGTTTTTCTCCCATTTGGTTTTCCATGTAAATACTATTGTATTATGTTCTTGATGTGATGTTGCTTATGTTATATATATATATATATATATATATTGGATGCATTCATAGATGATATACTGTTGAACATTGTTTTTAAAGTGAAAGAATATATATTGTATTTAAAAGTGGTATAAACTGCTCATATTGATTCACCCCCCTCCTCTCAGTATTCCAACATGTGTTATAAGAAAGGGTTCCTTCAAGAAAAAAATTTAACCACTAGAAGGAGATCATGAAGGAGTTCATGGAATACATTGAGAATGGAGTACCAATGTTTGATGGTGACAATGGTATARTGTATGAGATGTGGAGAAGAAGAACATAATTTTTTTTTGTAGGAACATGGATATGATATTTGGTATTCAATTTTTACATGATATAATGGTTCAAAGAAACCAAAGAATGCAACCAACAAGGAATTSAAKAAGAACAAAAAAATAGCTATGGATTTCATCATGGAAGGACTACCTAATTTAGTAAAGGACAAAGTGGGAAAAATTTCATGAGCTAAATAAATTTGGGATAAGCTACATAATATATATTCTTCTCCCATAATAGAGTCATAGATTGCTAAAGAAGATACATGTGTAGAGTAGGAATAAATATGTTCATCATTCTATAAATATTAAGAAGAGGAAGAGTACGAAGAGGAAGAAGTTTATTACAGAGAACAATTGATCAACACAATGGAATATCTGAGGGCCTAAAGAAAAGAAAACAAGTAACTCTAGGAATAACTAAAGAATATGGAAGAATGACATAACTCCAACACCAAGTAAGTTGAGCAGACAATCATGATGCTAAAAGTTCAACTAGAAGAATCCATAAGGATTGAAGAAAATCTTGAGGATAAGAAGTAGTATTTGGATGCCAAAATAACAATAAAGAAGGAAGAAGTAGACAAGAGAGAGAAGATATTGACCGATCACCACAAGGAAAGAACTAACAATTTAAATCAAGTTGAAGAAAAGTTCTGTCAACAAGAAAGAAAACTTGAAGATGAAATAATCACATTGAAAATACAACTTGAAGAAGCATAGAAAATAGAAGAAGTCATGAAGAACCAGATGATGAAGAAAGAAGAAGAGGTGGAGAAGCTTGAAGAAGAAGTGTTATGTTGAGAGTAAAAGTTGTCAATATCGACACAAATGTTGAAGAGAAAAGAGCACAATGGATACTTCTATGAAAGAGAACACTGATATCAAATATAACAAGGTTTGGAAAATAAAAGGAGAACATGTGAAGGAAGATTAGATACTCTTAAGATTGGAAATAGTATGAGATGAAGAAAAATCTATAGGGAAAAAGAAAGATGACATATACAGGAAGGCTTGGAGAAGAAATGAAAAAAAAAAGAACAAGTGAATAAAGACCAAGTCCCATAGATCACAGAATTTGTAGTAGCACGAGAAATAAAAGAAGAGAACGTAAATAAATAACATGTTCAAGAGACTGTACTTTTAGGAATTGTAGTGCAAGATAAATCCACAGGAAAAAAGAAAGAAGCCAGAGTTCAAAGAGATTATGATTCTGCAAATGAAGATGAAGATTACTCTACATCAGAGCGATTATTTTTCTGAGCCACCCGACTTGGAGACTCCTAGTAAATATCAATATTGAACAGGGGGATTCAGTGTAGTAGCTACTACAAATAAGAGAACCATATTTAGAGCAGTGTGAAGTGTTTACATAGACAGATTTAGAGAATTTAGATAGCAGAGGTGGGGATATATTGAGTATAGGTTGTTCCAAACATACAAAGTTTGATGGAAAGATATATCAGATCAATGGAGACATTTGATTTTGTATAATACAAAGGAACATATTATGATCAATTTTATCATACTCAGGTGAAGTCGTAAGAATAATATAGTGACAAATCAGTCAACATTGTGGGAAGTTGACTAGCAAAGTTATGGACAATTTGTGACATATGGAAAGACATGGATTCATGAGATGGTTAACAGGTATAGAAATAATGATTCAGAGAATATGCACAACAGTGTATTTACAATTCAAATCATTGGAATCAGTTGGGATCAGTTAGAAAGAAGTGAAAGGAACAACAAAGCACGAAAAGAAAAATTGTCAACAAAATCTATATCATTAGAATGAAATCATTTGACAACATGGTCAAGTGACCATGACAAGTGATTAAAGAAATCAAAATTTGAATTCTTTATATGTATGCTAATGAATTACGTGAGGAAGAACCAATGGACAATAAACAATACTAGAAGAGAGGAAAGGAAACTTTTTACAAGTAGATCTACATATTGTAGAGAAGGAAATAATCAAAGACAGAGAATCCAGAAAGGAATATCAACAACATGCAGGCAAGGAGAGGCATACCCATAGGGGGGGATATTATTTTACCTATGATTGGTTAGAGAAGGTACAATATTAGGAGGAGACATACTGACAGGGGGAGTTAAACTTTGGTCAGAGATATTTGTGAAGAGAAAGAATAGATGCACGAAGACAGGGGGAGAAACCCCAATGAGAGATACCCTTTTCAATCGATTTCAAAGGGGGATAGTGAAAAACATTGATGAGGAACGATGATCACAGGGGGAGAATGAGAAAGAGTGTTTCCATGTCTAAGCGTTTCCATCAATGTTGGTGTTTACAACAATGCCAAATGGGGAGATTGTCAGATAATTGGTTTGGATAGTTGGTTTTCATTGACGTCAACCATTGGAGAGTGATTTTGGAGATTGATGTCAACCCTTCGTAAGGTCCAGAGATGTTGGACAATTGATTGACATTTTTATGATAGATATTGATGGTGAGTTAGTTGGGTACATTAGATGTAGTCTACATGTATCCCCAGAGGTGTGGTTATGGCACCTGAAGTTGATTAAGGAATAAATACATGAAGGACAATGAAATTGCAGGTAAGACTATCATGGATGGATAGAACATGTCATGACATTTCTGATGATATGTGGAACACCATGTTCACGGTTAGGGAGATTTGGACTTGTGAAGTTAAAAGCCTCGAAGAATGGGAAATAATCCCTAGTTGGTTATAAGACAATGAGTAAAAAGGGAAAAGTGGTTGTAACAAGAAACTCATAGATCCCTGAGATTAAGGAAAGAGGATACCTAAAAAAAGTATAAATAACCCTCAAGGAGTCATTCACAAGTACACATTCACACACTTATTCATTGATAATCTATCGTGTGATATAGTGAATTAGTATGGTCTAGTGATTTTGTTATGGTCTATTTTGGTATCTTGGTGAATGTGACGAAAACTATGAGGCAACAAAGAAGGTTCAAGAAAAGTGTGAAAGTTTCATAGCTACAGAAGGAAAGGGTTTTTGAAAAACCATAATTATCGAGATCCTTGTGGGTTGTCTTATGCCTGACAAGTGAGGCATCCTCACAGGTCATATAGTGTTTGTCTAACCAGGCACTTGCATATTTGGGAAAGCATGTTGGTACCTGGTTGTTGAAAGTATGAAGAAGCTACAGGTCGGTTAACAATGTAATGAAATAACTACAGGATCATAGGTAAGGGTTAAGTATTATATTTTTGGTGATATGGTACATGCATGGTGATGATAACATATGTTATGGTACATGCATGGTGATGATAACATATGTTATGGTACATGCATGGTGATGAAAACATGTGATTTGTTATATCTTGGTAATGTGATGGTACATTTATTAGAGGCATTACTGGTCGGTTTGGTTTTTGTTTTAGTTATATATTATGGTACATACTTGAGATTTGTTATGTTGTATCCTAGTGACATTGAGGAGCATGCTTGAAACACGTGTTTGAGGAACTTGGTATATGACTTGAGGCACACCATTGGATGCACGTTTTATGTTGGTTGAGGTATACTTGTTGAGATACATTGATGGTACATATCTTGGATACATTGGCACATGGTTTATGGTAGTTGGTTGAGGTGTATAAAATGATATGACACTTGTTTGAGGTACATGGTTGAAATGTTGTATGGTTGATGATTTTATTGGTATTGGTACATTGACATATTCTTGGTACACATTTGGCACATGTTCTTTGGATATGGCTGAGGAATTTCATTGATGATATCTTATTTTATATGGTATGGTGTTGATGTATATGGTTAATGTAGATGGTTGATGTACATGGTTTTCACATTGTATCGTATAGGTGTTGATGATACAAGTGTTAGTGCATGGTTGATTCACTTGTTGTGGTACAGTTGGTGATATAGTTTTGGTGCATGGTTGATGCACTTGTTAATGGTACAGGTACAGGTTGATGCATGGTACAATATTGGTTCTTGGTTGAGACACATATCTTGTGATGGTATGTGGTGATGTTGGTACATGCTTGGTAGAGGCATGTGTTCATTATGTTGAGGATATGGTTTGAGATATGATCATGGTTGTGTTGATGAGAGTGGATATAGTTTCTTGAATGAGACAATGATTTGTTAGACAAGTTGTTGTGATAGAGATCACTTGACAATGACATGTTGGATATAGTGACAAGTTACAATTTTTTTATATTGATAGTGGTAGTGACAGTGGAAATGATTGTGGTGGTGATAGTTGATCTATATGCATATTTTAGGGTGGAAGTATGGGGCAAGGAAAGTGGGTTGTATCCTCCTTCTGGTTGGAGCCATAGAATCAGGGAATTGGATCTTCCTTTAGGTTGGAGCATGATAAATAGGTGGTTGTATACACCTTTTGGTTGGAGCCGGAGAACTCAAGGGGTTGTAGCCTCCTTCTAGTTAGAGATATAGAATTCAAGGAGTTGTAGCTTCCTTCAGGTTGAATCCTAAGAATAGGGGCTTGGAGCCTCCTTCCATTTGGAGATAGAGAATTTGGCAGTTGGTTCTTCTTATGAATGAATTCTTGATATATATAAAAAAATATTATGTGGTTTTATCCTATTTGAGTTTCCATATAAATATTGGTATAGTATATTCTTGAAGTGATGATGTGATGTTTCTTATGTTTACATTCTTATTATATATATATATATATATTGGATTAATTCATATATGATACATTGATGATATAATGTTTAACATTGTTGTTAAATTGAAAAGTGAAATAATATATATTGTAGTTAAAAGTGGTATAAAGTGCTCATATTGATTCACCCCCCCTCTTAGTATTCCAACAAGTATGAGAGGAGAGAGCCCTACAAAATAGTTTGTATCGTAGAAATAAAAGGCTTAGAAGGAGAGGGAGAGGATTATCAGTTCAGTCTTATAATATATTATCTATGTTAGTTCAGTTCAGTTCAGTTGGTATGTTGGTACATACATGCATGTTGATGATAACATTGTTATGGTACATGCATGGTGATGACAACATGTGATTTGTTATATCTTGGTAGTGATGGTACATTTAATAGAGGCATTACTGGCCGGTTTGGTTTCTGTTTTAGTTATATATTATGGTACATACTTGAGGTTTGGTATGATGTATCCTAGTGACATTGAGGAGCATGCTTGAAGCATGTGTTTGAGGAACTTGGTATATGCCTTGAGGCACACCATTGGATGCATGTTTTATGTTGGTTGAGGTATACTTGTTGAGATACATTGATGGTACATATCTTGGATACATTGGCACATGGTTTATGGTATTTGGTTGAGGTGTATCGTGAATGATATGACACTTGTTTGAGGTACATGGTTGAAATGTTGTATGGTTGATGATTTTATTGGCATTGGTACATTGATATATTCTTGGTACACATTTGGCACATGTTCTTCGGATATGGTTGAGGAACTTCATTGATGATATCTTATGGTATATGTTATGGTGTTGATGTACATGGTTAATGTAGATGGTTGATGTACATGGTTTTCACATTGTATGGTACAGGTGTTGATGATACAAGTGTTGGTGCATGGTTGATGCACTTGTAGTGGTACAGGTGGTGATACAGGTTTGGTGCATGGTTGATGCACTTGTTAATGGTACAGGTATAGGTTGATGCATGGTACAATATTGGTTCTTGGTTGAGACACATATCTTGTGAAGGTATGTGGTGATATTGGTACATGCTTTGTAGAGGCATGTGTTCATTATGTTGAGGATATGGTTTGAGATATGATCTTGGATGTCTTGATGAGAGTGGATATAGTTTCTTGGATGAGACAATGATTTTTTATACAAGTTGTTGCAATATAGATCACTTGACAATGACATGTTGGATATAGTGGCAAGTTACAATTTTTTTATATTGGTAGTGGTAGTGACAGTGGCAATGATTGTGGTAGTGTTAGTTGATCTATATGTATATTTCAGGGTGGAAGGATGGGGCAAGGAAAGTGGGTTGTATCCTCCTTCCAGTTGGAGCCATAGAATCAGGGAGTTGTATCTTCCTTTAGGTTGGAGCCTGATAAATAGGTGGTTGTATCCACGTTCTGGTTGGAGCCAGAGAACTCAAGGGGTTGTAGCCTCCTTTTGGTTAGAGATATAGAATTCAAGGAGTTGTAGATTCCTTCAATTTGAAGCCTGAGAATAGGGGCTTGGAGCCTCCTTCCATTTGCAGCTAGAGAATTTGGCAGTTGGTTCTTCTTATGAATGAATTCTTGATATATATAAAAAACATGTTACAACCACTTTACCCTTCAATTAATGACTTGTAAATATTTAGGGGCTTCTTAACCATTCTTTCAGGATTCCAACTTCATGAGGGAATGTCTCCCTAACCATGAAGAACCACATGGATTACCACCTATCATTGGAAACAACACGACGATGATTATCCAAATATAAGTTTCTTACCTACATTTACACTATCCTTCATGTCCTTATTCCTCAAAAAACTTTGGGTTCCATGAACACATTTCTGTGGATTCTTGTAGACTTCTTCAAATGCACCGATCACATCTATTGATTTCAATGACAATAAACTATCCAACAACATTCATTACTAGGAAGAGAAGGATATGACCAAGCAATTACACATCAAGATTTAGATCAAGATGATAGAGATATATGCTTTGTTCAACTCTAGTTTATAAGATAACATCATAGCAAGAAATTTGTTCAAAAATATTGGATAAGAGGTTCATGATCATCCTATCCCCTAACCATTAGGTTGGGTAAACAAGGATGCATATATGAAGGTATCGAAACAATGTTAGATTAAATTTTTCCAAGTGTTTCTTTTATTGATGAAGTGGAATTGGAAATAATACCCCTTTATGTATGTGGAGTAGTGTTTGGAATCCCTTACATGTATATGAGGTATGCAATATTCATGTAGAGATCCAGCCAATACTAACTGATCAAGTATGGGAAGTCCTACATCATCAACACACATAAAGGAAATTCAAATATCTCATTGGTAAGTGCCAATCAAGCTAAGAAATTGATTAGTTCTAGCAAGAAATATGATTTACTTTTTCTAAGATAAAATAGGTCTAGTAAGAGTCATTAAAAGTAAAAACATCCCTAGAAGGGTGTGCTAAAGAGTAGAAACATCGGTTGGAGGAGTTTATACAACCATACATAGGATTTTTCCATAAGCCTAAATTGATACTACTTAATAGGGAATAGGAGCATAGAATCCAATTATTTCCAGACTCTCACATGATGAACATTGAGCTATATAGACAATCCATTATGGAAGAAAAAAAATTAAATTCATAGTTTCAATAATTGTTGGAGAAGGGTGTGATTCAACCAAGTACCTCACCTTTTGGGTCACCCATCATACTTCTTCCCAATAAGGATGAGACTTGGAGAATGTGTATCGATTGCAGGGCATTGAAAAATATTACACTGAAGAATCGATACCCTCTTCCCAGGATCGATGATATATTGGACCAATTGAAGCATGACAAGTACTTCACTAACATGGATTTGAAATTAGGATATCACCAAGTATGAGTCAAAGAAGAAGATTCCTAGAAGACTACCTTGAAGACAAGGAAATATTTGTATGAGTGGTTGGTTATGCCATTCAATTTATGCAATGCACCAACTACATTTATTAGAATAATGAATGTTGTTTTACACCCTTATCTAAATTCATTTTTCATTTTATATTTGGATGAGATATTTATTTCTAGTGCTACCTAGGAAAAGCACATCTCACATATTACGTAGGTGTTAGAGACCCTGAAGAAGCATTATTTGTTGGCTAATATCAAGAAATGATTTTTTCTCAGTAGTATTTGGTGTGTCTAGAGCATGTGATCATTGGATGCGAGCTCAAGATAGATCCTTCCAAGATGGAGGAAATAATGAAATTGACAGTTCCTACAAATTGCACATAAGTTAGGATCTTTTTTTGGGTAGCACAAAACCTATAGAAGCTCATATATTTTTTTTAGTAGTACCTTCACTAGTCCACAAAATAAAAGTAGGTAGTAAGAGTTTCCATTGGGGGAAGAATCAACACAATTCCTTTGATGAGCTAAAAAAAAGATCAATCAAGCACCAATGCTCATGCTACCAAACTTTCAAAATATCTTCAAAGTCAAGACAAATGTAAGTGGGTATGCCATAGGAGAAGTCCTGATGAAAGTAGGAAGGACCTTCTGCTATCATTCTAAAGTATTTCATGGGGTGTTTCTCAACTACATTACCTATGAAAAGGATCTCTATGCCTTCATACAAGTTTTAAAAAAGTGGAAGTAATAATTGATGGGAAAGGAGGCCATCATCCAAACAGATCACCAACCTATCTAGTATTTTCAAGGCCAGAGTAATTTACATCAAACCAAGAACTACAAATGGATGGGGTTCTTACAACAATTTCATCTACTCATAAAGTATAAGAAGGGAAACACAAAAAATATGGAAAAAATGCTTTCACGGCCACTCACATTGAATATTACAGCTCTGGGAAGTTTGATTCACATGGATCCATTTACCAATGATTCATACAAAGAGGAATACACAAAATATGAGGACTTCAAGGAGGTGTTTCCATATCTACATGGCTAAATTCACATAGAAGAAGGTGATGATAAGGATGAGTATAATTTCGAGAATGGTTTACTCTACCATCTCGACAGAATCGGTTCCCCTAAAGGTGAAGGAATAAATTATTAGAGGCTCACACCTCCAAGGTTGTAGGGAATTTTAGTGTTGGGAAAATAGTTTCCAACTATAGAGGTATGTGTATTGGCCCAAAATGAAAGAATATGAAACATGATATATTAGAGGATGTATACTTTATTATACCATCAATCCCATCAACATGAATAAATTTCTATACCATCCCTTAATTATACCCACTCAAACTTGGGAAATCATTTCCATGGATTTTGTGGCAGGTTTACCAACCACACGACAGGGACATGACTATTTATTTGTGGTAGTTGAAACATTTAACAAAATGTGAATTCTCATTCCTTTTAAAAATACTATTAAGGGACATGAAGTAGCAAAACTATTGTTTTAATAGGTCTTGGTTCACTTTGGGATAACAAGGAGAATCATTTCATATAGGGACTCAATATTTATCAGTTCCTTATAGACTACATTTTGGGAGAAGATGGAAATTAAGCTCAAGAGGTATACAAAATTCTGTCAACATACAAATGGGTAGACAAAAGTAGTCAATAGGACTCTGGTTCATCTTTTGAGAGGTTACAATAAAGTGTATCTAAAGACCTAGGATGAAAATATGATCTATATACAACATTATTATAATAGAGTAATCCACACTTCTACTTGTAAGTCACCTTTTGAAACTTGCTTTGGATATTTTCTACCTTCACCCTTAGTTGTTGTATATGAACAAAAAGGAGTGAGGGAGTAACTCATAGGGGATGCATTAAAATAACAAAGAAACGGTGAGAATATTAGGTATATCCATTTTCAAGTACATGAGATCCTAAAGAATTCATAGAAAAAGTACAAGGCTTGACATGACCAACACATAATAGAGAGAATATTTAGAGTGGTACAAAGAGTTTTTCTACAAATGAATAAGGAAATTCTATAGGGTTCTGGTAAGAAGATCAAGGCTCTGTGGTATGGTCCTTTTGATCTATTGTAAAAGGTGGGAGATAACACCTACAAACTCAATATACCCACATACATGTGCATTTACTTAGTAGAGAATGTCAAGAATCTTAAAATCTATGAGCCCTTTTGATCCAGATTGAATCATTATATTTTTTGTAATATATATTGATCCTTTTAGAGTGGAAAAAAGTGGAGGAATCAGATTGCGAGGCCATTTTAGTGCAGGTCCCAGTTTGAAAAATTGGGGTTTAGAAACTTCTAGGGCCATTTTGAGGAATCAAACGACATGTTTTGGGGTTAAAATTTTTCTAGCATATCTTGTATTGTGTGGCACTATTCTACACATTGAGACCTTTCCAAAGGTGTAAAAATTGCATCAATCATAGTTCGTTTGCAAAAGTGATGCCTCCCACAAGTTGACCTATAGTGTTGAAAACCATGGTATGAGAGGATGCCATGTCARCTCCCACTGCTCATGCATATGGGCTATCCACATGTGTATTTTCAAGAATATTCTAGAAGGTGAAAAATCTTATCACAATTGAGAGTTGAGGAAGTAAAAAACCTATCCCTAGATGGTTATCGGGCTATGTTAAAAYCGGGCCACAAGAAGGAGAAGGGGTTCCATTATTTTTCATTATATCTTGTTACGTAGCTAATTAGAACATTTAAGAGTGGTATTCTATGAGAATAATAGAGGAGGAGAGATTTTGTAGCAGCCATACATGCCACATTTCAAAGGAAACTCCACAGAGAGTACCTCTTTCTTTGTACTTGCAACATTTTCTATACCATAGAAAAGAGAGAAGAGAAACCTCACCTTCTAGTTGGGTTTTCTCACATATTGGGTTTCCAAGGTCATACATTATGTTTATTTGTGGATGGTGTGAATGTGTTTTACTATTCTCTATTTCCTGCATTATATCTATTTTATCAGTAATTAGATATTATGGAGATTTAAACGAAATTAACCTTCATCTTAAACATTTCAATACTTTATTAGATATGTTGTGATGAACTGTTCCAATGGAATATCCACAATAGTTTACATATCATATTGGTGTTAGTGCAAGTTTTTATTTTGGGTATTTTTGGGAAGTTGCAGGATCTAGGAATGAACTTAACAAAAGGTCACAAAAACCCTAGCCATGGCTGATGATTATGTTAATATTATCCCTCGGGATCCAACATGAGAGATATTTGAATTGTTGGATGCACAATTTGCTGAAATCAGTCACAATATGAACCTCCTCATGGTGGCTCGATCAAGTAATATTGGACCATTCGAAGATGAAGGAGGCTCTAACTCAAAGAAAAAATCGAAGGGGAAATCAGAAGATCATGAAGACTCAAGAAAGGGGTCACATAAATAATATGAGAAAGAGAAGTCGATTTTGAGTGTTGTGAACCCTTCACAGTCCCTATTCAATATGGAAGTGATAGTAAACATAAAACCATACCAAGGTGAGATCGATGCATTAAAACTGGATCATTATTTCCAACAACTAGACGTTTATTTTAGCATTCACTATATAGAGGAAGAGCATAATATTTCATTTTCTAGATTGAATTTGGAGGGCCATGCTTTAACTTGGTGGGAGAGTCACATGGAAAAACTTAGGTTGGAGGGTGATTCACCAGTAACTAGATGGGAGGACTTCAAAACACTCATCAAGTCCCAATTCTACCCTATCATGTATGTAGAGGACCAATGGATCTGGCGGCACTACTTCAGGAAGAGGAAGGGTTAGAGTGTACAAGAGTACACCACTAAGTTCATAAATATGGCCATCATGTTGGGTATCTCTCCCAAGAAACCAGATGTAATCCTCAAGTATCTGGGGGGTTTACACAATCATCTATGAAAGAAACGGATGCTCTTCAAGCCAAGGATAGTGGATGAGGCTTTTGTATATGCACAATACCTAGAAAACATACGCCAAAAGAAGGGGAATCCAATTGGTTCGAAAAAAAAATAGCACCAAGCATATTCCAATGGGAGGAAGAGGAAGTGTAAAGGGGGAAAGGACAAGAAGACAACATCCACTGCAAAATGGAGTAAAAATACTAGTGACCATTACATTCATTACAACATTGATGGCCACATTGAGAGAAAATGTTGGAAACTACATTCAGAGATGAAACCGAAGAATCACAAGAAGGACATAAAGAAGAAGAACCTTCTAGCCAAAGATTCAAGCAGTCAGGTTGAAAGTAGCTCGGATGTTGATGACAATATTTCATTCACATATGTACAGAAGATGGTGAATCTGAGTAGCCTTCATCACCAGGAAGAGAAGGAGATGACCAAGCTCTTCCACATCAAGAGTCAACTTAAGAAGACCAAGATAGATTCTTTGTTCGATTTTGTTTCTTGGATAATCTCATGGTAGTGGATCTATTCATCAAGCTTGGATTGGAGGTTCACAATAATCCTATCCCCTATCCATTTTTTTTGGTAAACCAAGATTCCTAGATAAAGGTATAAAAACAGTGTAAGATTAAATTTTCCATAAGTGTTGATTTTATTGATGAAGTGGAATTGGATGTAGTGCCCCTTGATGTATGTGGAGTAGTGATTGGAAGTCCTTACATGTATTTGAGGGATGCAATATTCATGTGGAGAGATAACCAATACTGATTGATCAAGGATGGGAAGTCCTACATCATCAATGCACATAAAGGCAAGTCAAAGATCTCATTGGTAAGTGCCAACCAAGGCAAGAAGTTGACTAGTTCTAGTAAGAAATACATTTTTCTTTTATTAAGATAAAATGAACCAATGATTAGTCAATGAGAGTGAAGGAATCCTTGGGTGGGTGTACTAAAGAGAATAAACATCAATTGGAGTAGTCTTGTAGTATTCCAGATAAAAACTAGTATGCAAAACAGAAATATTTTAGCATAGAAATGGCAGAGAAACAATGATATAACTAGAACAATACCATAATAATACCATAATACCACCAAAAAGAGCACCTTGATTAATGATAGAAATGTTCACTTTCCTCTTCGAGGGGAAAACATCCAGCAAAGTAGATATCTATTAAAATAATCTCCAAGAAAATATTTCTCATACCCTCTACTCCTATTTGTACTAAATCTATCTATCCAAAAGAACAATCTAGAGGAAGATCCATATAGAAGTGGAAGCTTCTATTAGGTCTTCTTACATTTGAATTATTCTTCCTTATTGATAGGCCTTATTAATATTGTCCTTTATTACATGGAATTATATTATTCTACCTAAATGAGGGGTTAGGGAGGTTAGGTCCCTAAAATTCCCTCCCCCTTGAAGAACAACCTTGTCCTCAAGGCTTCAAATGAGGGAATTGTTGTATAATGGTGGTCGACTCCCAGGTGGCATCTTCTAGAGGTGTATCTTTCCATTGGACTAACACTTCCTAGATGGTGCACTAATGGACATGACGCTCTCGTTGGGCCAAGAATACTTGTGGCTACAACCATATGGAACCTTCTTCATCCAACTCAGGGAGACTAGTTTGAGTTTGGCACTTAGTTCCAATCACCTTCTTTAAGCAGAAAACATGAAAAATAGGATGGAGCTTCAAATGACTGGGTAGAGATAACTGATAGGCCACCAATACCACACACTTGAGCACTATATAAGGACCATAACATTTGTGTGCAAGTTTATTACATTGTTTATATTTGAGTGAAGTCTTCTTATAAGGTTGTAGGAAAAGAAATACCTGGTCCCCTTCAACAAAATGGTGTTCAGAACGACCTTGATCTTCTTGTTTCTTCATGTGATTCTAATCCATGACCAAATTTTATTTGAGGTCATGAAGAATAGCCTCGCATATTGTAATATGTTTTTCAACCTCCTGAACCTTTGAGACCCCTAGCATATAGGAGATAATTGATGGGGGATTTTGGCCATAGACTACTTCAAAAGGAGTTATGCGAGTAGTTCTATGGTAATATGTGTTGGACCACCATTCAACTAGGGGTAACCATTGAGCCCACTGATTTTTCCTCTCAGATGTAAAACAATTCAAATATTTTTCCAAAAACTTGTTGACAACTTTAGTATGGTCATTCGTCTGTGAGTGATAGGCAGTGCTGAGATGCGATTGGGTGCCCTACATCTTGAACAATTCTTGCCAAAAATTGTTGGTGAAAGTGGGATCTCTATGAGAGATAATAGAATTAGGCATGCCACGAAGCTTGAATATATTATCCATGAATATTTGAGCCACTGTGGTGGTTGTGAATGGGTGTTGAAGAGCATAAAAATGAGAATATTTGGAGAGATGATCTACGACCACCATGATGACTGGATTATTTCCTGATTTAGGTAATCCTACGATGAAATCCATAGAAATATCTCGCCAAATGGTAGGGGGAATCAAAAGTAGTTGGAGTGTTCCCATAGCTTTGACAGTTTCTCTATTGTTGTGTTGACATAAATCACATTCGGCCACAAAAGTGCAGATGTCTTGTTTCATACCCTCCCATAAAAAATAATGTTTGACCCATTCATAGGTTTTGGTAAACCCTGAATGCCCGACTATGAGTGAGGCATGAAGTTGAAAAATCATTGTGGATTTAAGTTTGGATTTCTTGTATAAATACAAACGGGCTTTGTAGCAAAGCTCTCCATTGTGCAAAGAGTACCCTGGAGAAACTGAAGAATTGTGCTATAATTGGTGGAGCAAAATTGGAATTTTGGGGTCTTGCAGTCATTCTTGAAAAATAGCTTGGAGCCAATATGTTACAATGAAGGAGAGGGAGAAAAGGGACTCATATTTATCATATTTCCAAGAAAGAGCATCGACCACTACATTTTCCTTACCCTTCTTGTAAATTATTTCATAATCATAGCCAAACAGATTGGTCACCAATTTCTGTTACATCAGGGATGAAATTCGTTGTTCCAGGAAATACTTGCAACTCTGATGATCAATTTTTATTTGGAATCATTGCCCTAATAAATAAGTACACTAGAGATCCAAATCATGCAAAATATATAACATTTTCTTTTGATAAATGGATTGGCCAAAATGTCGCTCTGAAAGTTGTTTTCTAGTGAAGGGAAAAGGCCTACCATCTTGCATGAGGATGACTCCAATTCCTTTCCCAGAAGCATCACATTCCAATACAAATGTTTTTTTGAAGTCTGGGATGGCTAGGACAGGGTCAAGCACATAGCATATTTTAAGTCTTGGAAATCATGATCCATAGTTGAAGTCCAAGTGAAAGCATTCTTTTTAAGGAGAGAAGTGAGAGAAATATTTCCATAATTCTGAAAAAAAATCCTATAATATCCCATTAAACCTAGAAAACCATGCAAGGTATTAAGAATTTTAGGGTGAGGCCAATCTTTCCTAGATTCAATTTTCTTAGGATCCACTCGAACACCATCCTTGCTGAAAATATGACCTAGGTATTCCACGTCTAAGGCACCAAAGGCACATTTAGATTGTTTGAGGAAAAGTTGGTGCTTAGAGAGTATATGGAGAACTTGATTCACATGGGAGATATGAGATGACCAAGTTTTACTATAGATGAGAATATCATCAAATAAAACTAAGCCAAAATGATGGAGAAAAGGATGAAAGACATGATTCATAATACTTTGGAAAGTGGAAGGAGAATTACACAATCAAAAGGGAATTACCAAGAATTCATAATAACCCTCATTAGTGCGAAATGCAGTCTTTGGAATGTCTTATTCTTTCATACGGATATGGTGGTAGCCAGAACTTAGATCCAATTTGGTGAAGTATTGAGCACCACTCAATTCATCCAAGAAGTCATAAATGACACAAATGGGGAATTTGTCTTTGATTGTGAGTTTGTTGAGGGTGCAAAAATCATGACACATGCACCAAGTACCTTCTTTCTTGAGTACCATGACCACATGGGAATAATAGGATCTAGTCTTGGGATGGATAACACTGACTTCTAGTAATTCATGAACAATTTTATCAATTTCATTATTATAGGAAAAGGGATGACGATAAGGACGAACATTG
>SNQJ01S0026761.1:194639-210769 GCA_010110895.2 Picea sitchensis | reverse complement strand
AATAATGTAACCATACCAGTGTCTTAGTGATAGATCTGAGGCCATAGAATGCAGATTTGGAACCTGAATCATCATCCAAGAGCTTGACACCAACTCAAACACAAATCTCCATGAGGTTATTCAGTCCACGCTCCTTGTAATCAGTCAGCCCGCATGTACACTCACCCTATACATAGTCAGCCTGTGTGCACATGCACCCTATACACAGACAACCCGTGTGGGGATCAGAAAATAGGGTTTTTTGTGAATCCAAGACTTTTGCCGTCAAGATCTCCGACATTGTCGAAAATTTGATGCATCCATGAGATCCTCTTCTCACTATCTTCCTCAGAATAGATCTTCAATCATGCTCAAGAGATCCACACCAATAGGATTCTCTCACAAGAAGCTCTCCATCAATACTCCAAAAGATATTACCAAGAAGCTCTCCATTAATCCACAAGGATTCTCACCAAATGTACCTTTTACAAGAGATCCTAGCTTCTTATTTATACTTTCATCTTCTAGGTCACTTAACCCATTTTTAGGTTACTTAACCCATTTCTAGGTCACTTAACCTATTTTCCTTATCTTAGGGTTAACCACTTTCCATGAATAAAACGTTCTCCAATACTTTATCATTTAAATATTCCTTATTGATTTTGTCACTTTACTTTATCATTTAAATAATCCATCTTGATTCTGTCACTTTACTTTATCATTTAAATAATGATTTCTTCTTTTCAAGAACTTTTTACTTCTTTGACCTTGGGGGATTCAAGCCTTCATATGGGGGTCCTCCAACTTCATAAGACCATAACTCTGAAACTGTGAAGAGTTATGTGACATTCCACATACCACTGGAAATGGCATGACAAGAACTATCCATCTAGGATAGTTTCACCAACAAATTCATTGATCTTCATCTCATTATTCCACATACAAGCATGGGTCCTCCAACCATTCTTCTAGGATAACTTATTCCAAAAAGCATCTCCCCGTGAGGGCTTTCACCATAAGGGGACCACTTTGGAGTTCATACATTTGTGCACCTTATCAACCATGATAAGACACTAATGATTCATCTTTGCATCGATTGGTTTCCACTTGGACATATGTCATCATCAAGGGCATCATATCAATCAGTGACATCAATCAAACCAAATCATTTACATCAATGACATATGATCCAACAATCTCCCAAATAATCAAACCATTGGCATCAATGACAACATGATCCAACAAGAAGATCCAAGGAAATTACAAGTACCTGAAATGAAGAGGGAACACGCAGTAGAAGGGAAATAGCTTGAATCTACTGCATACAAACAACCAATAAAGACATGGAAGGTAAATATTGGGACAAATGAAAATCCAAAGTTTGCGCAGATAGGTTATTACTGGAATGATGAAATTGTGGAGAAGATTGTAGATTTGCTATGCGTATATTAGGATCTATTCCCAACTATAGTCTCATAAATCAAAGGGATAGCTAGTGAGCGAGGAGAAATGGATATCCCTTTGAAACCTGATGCTAAGATAGTATGATAGAGATCCTATAGACCAAATCCGAAGAATACAGAGAATGTAAAGGTAGATATAGACAAAATCTTAGAAACATGAACTGTAATACCCCTAGGCTAAACCCCAAATTGTAAATGAAAATGTACTTAAGTTGGTGAGTTGGTTTATATCATATTGTGTGCACCTTCCATGGTATAGTGCACACATGTATTGCACACTAAATTGATGAAGTGGGCACATTATAGGATATCATGTGAAACAAACTTAATTGCGTGCGAATTTGAGGCCAAAGAGCCTTTTGTGTATATGTTGTGTTTGATAGGATGGTGAGCCATTGATTATAAACTAGGAGGATTATGCGTTGAATTAGGCCGGAGATCCTAGATGTTAAAGGCGAGTGAGCCTATTTTTGTATATGTCTTATCATTAATATAATACATCGATGCATGTATACCAACCACGATAAAATAAAATGAAGGACTAAACTCCACTAGTTAGGGAAAGGGGGTTGGCTAAAAGTTAAGGATAAGGGGATAAGCTAGGCATCTTAAGCCAAAAAGGAATATTATATTAATATTCCTTAAAGTATAAATTATGGATTATTATTTTATCCTAAGTTCTAAGGATGGGGACAAGTGGACCAAATTAGCTCTCAATATGACAAGTGTCAATTTGGGAACATGCATACATATAGCTTGGACTTAGTTCATTTTTCTATCATTCCATCATGAATCACTCGCTCATTCAGTTGTCCTCGGTACCTTCTTGTACTTGTACCTATATCTATACCTTCCTGTAACTGTACTTATATCGATGCCTTCTTGTGATTGTACCTATACTTGTAACAATACGTGGTTATCTTAGGAGATGGACTGAAGAAGTAGGTTGTCATGCCTGTGGGATATTAAAGAGGTGGGTTGTTAGGCCCATGAGAAATTTCTCTCTAGGTGAGAGAATTGATGGGAATTGATTTCCCAAAGGTGCCAAACTGCAACTACAAGGCTCTGAGACTTCCTGTCTGGCCTATTGTTGAAGCCCCGAAAAGGAAGTGGGGAAGTCGAAGTACTGTTGAGAAGAGAAGGGGCACACTTCCTGGGGTGGGACATGCATGTGGGGAATGAGGGAGTGTAGTTTTTTAGTTCGAGTTGGCACCTATGACATAGTTTTTCCTATTGTCTAAGATACATCGACATGGTTAGGAATCCATTTAACCAGGTAGAGTTTAGTCCTAGCTCGGGGGTGACCCACTACTGAGAGTGATGAGAAACATAGTATAAGGTTGCGATGTTCATGGAAGGTCTACACGCAATTGGTGATATTTTTACCAAGATAAGTGTCAATTGTGTGTTAAATTACATGTTGCATTATTATTTATGCGTTTATTTTTATGGGTTTTTCTAGTGTGTGTTTCATGTGTATTTTTATTATTATTCTATATGAATCTGTGCATTTGCAGAATCTATTTGTCTACTTAAACTTTTATATATAAAGTTCTGCAAGAATTTATGTGTGTATATGTTTTAATTTTGTATACAGTTTGAAAATTGTTATGTGGCATAGCCCACTTGGATGTTGGAGATTCTACAATATGGTATCAGAGCTCTAGTTTTCAACACTGATCCTGGATACACCGAGAAATGAAGTGAAATTTCACAGATAATTGAATTCAAAGTGGCCAAATTTCAAGTTACATAGCATCCATGGTAAAAATTAGAAGCAATTGAGTGGAATTGGGAAAAATCCCCAATTTCTGTTGTTAAATTCATGGGAAAATTGAGAAATTTGGCCAATTAGTAAGATATTCTTAATTTATATATGTTATAGAAAATTTAGACCTGGAATTGGTCGAGTTTGAAGTTACAGGGAAGCCATGACAAATCGAGCGAGATTAGTTGATTAAAATTCTCAATTCGTGAATTGAGTTTGGGAAAAATTTGTTCCAGGAATGTCAACTAGCATCGATTTGTTATTGCAGAGGTTGAATTGGTTTTATTGGGGTTAAATTCAACAAATTTCATCATTGTAGAATGTCTATGGTGAAAATTGGGAAAAAGTTAGGAAAAATCCCCAATTTTTGCAGTGGAATTCACAAGGAATTGATGCGCATAAAAATGAATGTACACAGGTGTGCCCACTAAAAATGCATTTTGCGTAGAGAAAAGTTGGTGATGTACAGAAAACAAGTGTGAGTGGTTGCACGCACTAAAATTTGGCACTGCACGGTGAAGAGTGATAATGCGCGGAAAATAATGGTGCGCAGGTGTGTGCAGTTAAAATTGGCACTGGAGAGTGTAGAGTGGTAATGCACGAAAAATATTGGCATGAAGGTGTGCACACTTAAATTTGGCATTGCGTGATGCAGAGTGGTAATGCGTAGAAACTGTTGGTGCGTGGGTGTGTGCACTTAAATTTGGTGTTGCGCGGTGTAGAGTGGTAATGCACAAAAAATAATGGTGTGCCAATGTGCGCACTAAATTTAATACTGCACGGTGCAAAATCATTGTGCGCACACATAATATTGGCATGTGTGGTGTGTGCAGTATTGGAAGAGCGTAGAGAAATTTTGTTGGTGCGAGCACAATGTGGGTATATTCTTTTCGCACGATAGTTTAATTAATGGTACGTGTGGAGTACTGCTGCGTGATGGGAGTGTACTAAACTTTGGCATGGTGCAACGCATAGAGTGATGCATGTGGAATATTATCACGTGACACAAAAATTGTGAACAACATGTATTACTGCATGAACCAAAATTGTGTGTAGTAGATATTGGCATGCGACAAAAAAGTAGTGCGCACCAGATATTGATGTGACAGAGAAGTGATCCACATTTTTTATAGGTGTGTGAAGCATGCATTACCTTATGTTGTTGTTTCACATGCAAAATATGGGTGTACATTTTGAAAATTGTGCACACAAAGTCATTTGGATGGTGTACAATAGCATAAAACCAATGAATTTCTGTGACATTTTATACCGTTTGAAGGTCATCTTTTTGCAACGCGTTTTTGAGGCCCTAAATAACGTTTTTAGCTACTCAAAAACACCATGAACAGATTGTATGAAGGTACACTCTATATCTACAGCTCAAATGAAAGAGCCCGAAGACATTTTTCTAATGGTGTAAACCACTCGACAAATAGATCTTTTATGAGGAAGTTACAAGACAAATAGTGGAGGGTAAATTTTAAGACCCAACTAACTCCGAAGGGCCATAACTTTATTCTCCGGGTTCAGATTGAGGTGTAGGAGTAGTCTTTTGGATAGACTATCCAAAATATGTATATGAAAAAATAGTTTATCTCTTACAAAACCTCCAATAGAGTAGGTGCAAAAATGTATAATTACAACGCAGATTGACACCAAGTTGAAGTGTGAATCATGGATGATTTTAAGGATGTAAATTTATTTTAAAATGTAGAAACCTTGGCGAATCTTACTAATTATTTATATTCCAACTATATATAATTGGCGATATTTTTTTTAAAATATTCAAATTTCTAAGGATTTTATATAGTTTTTATGAAAGTTTGGCGATTTTTAAGGATAAAATAATTTTATCCTATAGAATTTGGGTGAATCATTTTTAAAATAGAGAATCTTGTTTTTGGAAAAACCATGGAAAATTAGCCCATGAGCGAAATTTAGCCCCTAAAAGCATCCCTGGTGTGAATAGGAGAAATTAATGGACAATGTTCAAATGACCATAACTTTCTGCTCAAGACTCAGAATTGAGCAAGGGAGTAGTCATTAGAAATGTCTTCGATAGAGGAGTCTAGTTATCCACCCATAAAATTGATTTAGGAAGTTAAGATTACAAGATATCAAAAGAAATAATTATGATGCATTATTGTAACATAATTGTAGATAATTTCATAAATTTGTTAAATTATTTAGCCTAACAAATTTTGTTGGTTGCACATTTTTGCAGAGTTAAAAATGTTTAGTTCTTAAGAGGTGAGAAGTTTGGAATTCAGTTAATTATAAGTAGAGGTATGTAGGGAAAGAGTGCTATGAAAAAAATATTTTATAAGATGATCAAAATCCAAGACTAAAAAAAATTAATGTTAAGGTATGAATCTGGGTGTAGCCATAAAGACTTGGGAAGCCACTACAACAAGTCCACTCATTTTAGTCAAGTACTCAATGAAATCGGGGAAAAGGAATAGATTAATTAGTGAATGAATTAGTGAAAGTAAATTCACTCCCAAAGAAACCAATATACATATTAAGCAATACATTAGAGTCAGATCTATTATAAAAGGAATTGACTATCAGAATGATAGGAATCAGATAATGAAAGAGGATTAATGCATATATGGATAAAGAGTGCATCATATCTAGGGATGAGTTGTGCAATTATAGAGTAATGCTTCCCTTATGGTTATCATAGTGCATAGTGGAAGCATGGTATGAAGGGAATCACTTCAAGGGTAAAGAAATGAAGGTGCACATTAGTAAGGAGTGTCGGTTGAGACATAGGTGAATCAATATGGCATGATGGAAGGGGATTATGCAAGTCAGGTTGAGATCAGATTGGTCAAGAAAGGAGAAAGTAATAGTCATCAAGAAAATCCAAGTGCTAATATGATCAGATAAGGAAGGGATAAATCAAGTACCTCAAGCAGTAAGTTGGTGTTAACTATCGAAGGTTACTCATAAAATATGACTGGAAATATAATTGGGTCATGTAGTATTTGGATCAGAGGGATCCAAATAATAGTGGAATGATGAAAATTAATATAAATATAATATGTAGTTTCAAGTCCATGAACATACTAGGATAATGGAAGAAGAAATCATGAGGTAGATATAAAGCTAATGGGAATGCAGGACAACACTCCAGGAGGGAAATCAAGAAAATTATAGGATTGATGATGAATTCCAAAGGTATTGAAGATATTTCCACAATAGCATGGAGATGTCAAAGCCAGGAAAGAATTAAATGTGAAATGAATCTTTGTAGAGAGTCAGTAAGGAACCATGAAGAAGAAAATGGTTGTATGCATGGTTTTGAATGAAAAAGAGATGGTGCATGAGAAGAATCCATATCAAGTGGCATAGAGCCATGAGTGACATTTCCAGGGGGTGGAAGTATCACTTGAAATTATGATGGTAAATTAAAAGTAGTATTAAGTACTTTTAATTAATTATATGTAGCTAGAGAAGGAGGCATATGTGCATACTTACAGTATGCTAGAGATTGTCTATGCAAGCCAAGTTTGAGGCTAGTTGGAAAGGCGAAGAGAAGAGTGGAATAAAACTCAAATACTAGAGTATTAAGTCAAGGAAGAGTTGAAGTAGTTCAGTCCAAAAATTAAATGGATATTGAAGATCCAAAGTGTACTAGGCAGTATGATTGGAATTATAATTCATCCAAGTATGAGTTGGGATAGATGGATCCAAGAAATAAATAAAAGATGAAGGTTAATATCAATTTAGTATTTGGATGGAAAAGAAAAGGAAACCAGGAGTGATTTGGATAGAAAGTGATTAGGTCAGAAATAATCATGCACAATGGTTACAGTGAAGAGCACATGAAGATTCAGGAATCCAGAAGAATTGAAGACTTCTGGGATAATCAAGGAAAAGTGATACATAGAGAACGTGTTTGTTGCAATTACTGTAGCAACAAGTATGTTATGTCTTGTTGGAACAAATGTAAAGTGAGAATGCTTGCATGTTTGCAAGTGTTGTTGATAATGTTGCTGCATGTGGAAAGAAGCAACAAAAAGTTCGAATGTTGATTATAAGATTGATAAAGAGGCATGAGAGCTTCTACTGTCATCAACTAATCATGTAGCATTAAATTCATTTAATGGAAGCTATGAAGGTAAGTATTTCTCTTTTGAAATTATGTTGCATAATTTCCAAAGGGAAATTCAGGTAAGAATTTCCCCAAATTGAATTTTTATAATACACAATATTGTATTGTTTAAGTGCATTGACATGAATAAGTTACCACTAGGTGTGGTAAAGGCTAGGGGCATGTTATAGTTATCAAATATTTTTATCTTTTGAATGCACACACTGACTGATCTAGATTATTTTTGGCATGAAATGCGAGCGGAGATATAATAAAGAAATGCACAGAGATATCGAAGATATTCAATAAGATAACATAAATGTATCAGAGATGCAAACATAAACACAGATATACAATAATACATGATTTCTATTAATGGAATAAATGTACAGAGACTATAAAAATATAGAGTGAAAGACTCGCTGAAATGGTGACAACTTATCTCCGAGAAGAGATGTGACGGTTACTCACATTCACAAGAAGATGATTACAATGAGGCTCTGAAGGCATTTTTACAATAAAAATGAATATCAAAAGTCCTAGACATCTAAAAGCCTAACCCTAGGAGATGAAGCGCCAAAATTCATGTGGGCCCCGTTTGGGTAAGTTAGTACATCAACTTCCCGGGGTCATAACTTTTGCATACGATCTCCGTTTTAGGCGTATGATAGCTCGTTGGAAAGGTATCATAGAGGATATTCATTTTGGGGAATCAATTATTCCTTCGTATATCATTTAAAACCTCTATATCGAAAAAACTTCATTTTCCCCCTCAAAATGGCTCAGGAAGTTAAAAACTGCTAAAAATAGTAAATTGCCAAAATTGCCAAAAAATTGTCTTGAGCCAATCGGAAAAGGTGTCATTTCATGTTAATTTGGTTATGAGGTAATAACCAAAGAAATAAAATATAACTTGTTATAGGAATGATGCCAGGAAATTTAGTCATGTATGAAACCAGGACAAGGTTGGATATGGAAAAGTATGGATATAGAAAGGTTACATACCACAAAAATACTCAATGAGATTTCTACCTTTAAGTAAAACTTGGACTACAACCTTTTTCCTAACACTAATGCACACCAAAGAATTATATTCTTGGTGTAGTGTTCAGGTCGAAAAGGAAGGCATCCAAATAATCAAGAAGACAATGGGAAGTGTGTGGAGAATGTGTCAATACATTGGCCATATTTCCAATGTATGAATGGTGAGATACATGGATTAGATAAAGATCATTTTGAAAATCAATGAAAAGGTGCATTGAATAGATATGCATTGAGAGTTGCACTCATGCCTAGTAAGTGGCAGAGTTGCATGCATACATGATAGAATTGTATACTTAAATGCATTTGTTGAATTCATTTTGTGAGTGCATATATATATGTTTTCGAATGGAATAATTATACTAATGACATAACTGTTGCTAACTCATGGATATGAGAACATTTTAGGAATTGTTAGACATTGCAACAGGAAATTTGCAAGTTCGGTAGTCACATGAATAATGACTACAAAACATTTTATGTTCAAAAAATTGAAATAATGAACTTACTATCATTAATTGCTAACATGAATATGCATATAATGATGAGTCATTCTATCTAATCATTTTTTTTTTTAATTGTGAAAGGATTGCTAGGTGTAGGAAATTCTAAGATCACTGCATAAGGCTTTTGTACATATTGCAATTAAAATTTGATGTACATGAAATAGTGACAATTTGTTGCTTGAATGCAAGATAGAATCATCGCAGGAAAAACGGTATTCAACATGGTGCTTGTTTAAATAAAGAAGGAAGATTGCATCCTATTATTGCAACAACAATAAATAAAAAAATTATGAAACAAAATTTCATATTTTGGGAAAATTCTAATTCCTTATGAAATTAATTTGATTTCTAAAATGGAATTTTTATAATGGTATCTCATGATAACTATATGTGTGTGATGTAGATGAGATAATCTTTATTAATGTTGGAATGGCAGGAAAAAACAACTATTGTTGAGGACACTAAAGCCCTATAATTGTAGAACTTTGGTGTGGTTCTAGTAATGGGTTAGCGCTCTCCTTGTGTGTGAAAGCCTTGGCAAGATGGATCGATGAAGGACTGTGTAGCAGTGAAGGGATTCCTAATCCTGAAAGGGTGAATGCAACAAGGAGGAGGCAAACCAAGGATCCTTATAACATGGTATCTTCCATAAGGAGGGTGTGTCCAGTGGAATAGTGAGCTGAATTATTCCCAGAAGTAGCTCTATGGAATAGAGAAATTGACTTCCAGCTGTAGTATGAATACCAGAATTGGTGCTGGAAAGTAGAGCACTAGATGGATATCAAGCTTCCAATAGCTAAATCTTGGATATTTTTAAATAATTTGAATGGTACATGGTATATAATGCACGAAGGAAATTGCATAAATAAGGGGAGGGGATTTTAATACTCCATAGGGTGAACACCAAATTGTAAATTCAAATGTACTTAAGCTAGTGAGTTTTTTTATATCATTTTGTCTGCACCTTCCATGGTATAGTGTGCACATGTACTGCACACTAAAATGATGAAGTGTTCACATTACAGGATACCACACGCAAGAAACTTAAGTGCACGTGATTTTGAGGGTAAAGAGCCTTTTGTGTATATGTTGTGTTTTATAGGCTGGTGAGCCAGTTATTATAAGTTAGGACTTATGCATTGAATTAGGCCGAAGATCCTAGATTCTAAAGACGACCTAGAATATTTTTGTATATGTCTTATCATTAATATAATACATTGTTGCGTGTAGACTGACCACGATAAAAGAGAATGAGGGACTAAAATCCACTAGTTATGGAAACTGGGGGGGATAAACGTTAAGGATAAGGGGCTAATATATGTACCTTAAGCCAAAAAAGAATATTATATTAATATGCCTTAAAGTATAAAGTATGGATAATTATTTTATGCTAAGTTCTAAGGATGAGGACAAGTAGACCAAAGTAGCTCTCAACATGACAAGTGTCAAGTTTGGAACATGCATACATATAGCTTGGACTTAGTTCATTTTTCTATCATTCCATCATGAATCACTCACTCATTCAACTGTCCTCTGTGCCTTCTTGTACCTGTACCTATATCTGTACCTTCCTTTAATTGTACCTATATCATTACCTTCCTGTGATTGTACCTGTATCCATACCCGTACCAATATCTGTACCTGGTTATCTTAGGATATAGATCGAAGAAGAAGGTTGTTAGGCCCATGGGATATTGAAGAGGAAGATTGTTAGGCCGATGATAAATTTCTCTCTAGGTGAGAGAATTGTTGGGAATTGATTTCACGAAGGTGCCAAACTATAGCTACAGCGATATGAGACTTCCTATATGACCTTTTGTTGAAGCCTCATAAAGGAAGTGGGGCAGCCGAAGGACTGTTTAATAGAGAAGGGGCACACTGTTGGAAGGTTGGTTGTTGTCATTGATGTCAACCCTAGTCATGGGTTTTGGACCACAATATTGATGAAGGTATTAGGACATGAAGGAAAATGCACATGCAGATACAACACCCATGGATGAATAGTATACATCATGTTGTTTCCGGTGGTATGTGGCACGTCACGTGGATCCTCATGGTTGAGGAGAAATGAATTTTTGAAGCTGACAAAGTGAATTGTACATGTAGGCCCTAAAGATAATTACAGAAAATAATTACAAAATAAGAAAGTGTTAGGTCGACCCTAATGTTAAAAGGAAGTGACATAAATGGTATAAATAAACATCATTATACATTCATTTTGATACAATTCGAATTTCAGAGGGAATAAGAAGTAAAAGAAGGTCGGATTTCAAGGGAGGATGAAGTCTTTTGGTGATGTGTTCTAAGGTATGTTATTTTCAGGTCATCTTACCATTTTTACTATAACTTTGTTTCTAGAATGATTCAGATGGTGAAATCACTATGGTATTGCGAATACATATCAAGGTACCTCTAGTAAAATGTTCATCTCTTGATTCGCTATAATTATGGAGATACACTATGTGGAAGATAGGGTTTGTGACCAGTCTTGAAGCTAGTCAATAAACAGGTGTTCCGGGTAAAACAATCATAACGTCTTCATACAAAATCCAAATGAAGTGGGACCACTTCCATTAGAAATCGTACGAACTGTAATTTTTTTTATGTGAGTTTCCAAATTGGATGTTAAATATTGAGCGTGGGGCAGTCTGTACAAGTTGGGTCTTCTGAACAGACCAAAATTGAATAAAGTCTACCATTCTTTCTATAACCTCTTTTTGGGGAGGATTCAAGGAGTGAAAATTGGAGGAGTTTCATAGAATACATTGAGTAAAATTATCTACAGGATCAAGGTACTCCAAAAATTGAAGAATTACAGAAATTGAAAAAGTCTCAGGGAGCATTGCTCCAGGTCTGCTCTATATGTGATGATTGGTTGATGGTGATGATTTAATGTAGATTTTCATTATCTCATATATTCAAGGTGGAAGGAAGGGAAAGACCAGGATGGAAGTTAAATCTCTCTTGATGGAGGATTGTATCTTCCTCTTGGGAAGTTTATCCCTCCTTACATTTTAGGAAGCTACCAGCTACCTTTGGGAAATTACTTCAGCAGACAATAACTATTGATTATATAATATATTGTGCATGGTAAGCATTGCTGTGGTGCTGTGTTTTTAACTCTTATACTATTGTTCATTTCTCATTGGATATAGTTGAATGGAATTTAGAAATTATAAGTTGAAAAAAGGTTTTAAATTGTACTTGATACTATTCACCCCCTTCTGGTATAGCTTACATGCTTCTACATGAGGTAGGATGAAACATGTGGGGAATGGTATTTATGGGTTGTTGGTGGTGTAACTCTTATACTATTGTTCATTTCTCATTGGATATAGTTGAATGGTTTAAGTATAAGTTGAAAAAGGTTTTAAATTGTACTTGATACTGATTCACCCCCTCTCAGTGTCAACACATGCTTCATGGTGTGGGACAAACATGTGGGGAATGAGTGACTGTAGGTTGTTGGTTTGATTTGGCACCTGTGACAAAGTTTTTCCTATTGTATGAGATACAATAGCCTGGTTAGGAATCCCTTTACCCGAGTGGAGTTTACTCCCATCTTGGGGGTGACCCACTGCTGAGAATGATGAGTAATGTGGTCTAAGGCTTGGAGGTTCATCGAAGGTCTGCATGTAGTTGGTGATAATTTTACCATGATAAGTGTCAATTGTGTGTTAAACTAGATGTTTCATTATTATTTATGCATTTAGTTTTATGGGGTTTTCCTATGTGTACTACATGTGTAATTTTATTATTATTTTGTATGAATCTGTGCATTTGAAGAATGTATTTTTATGTTTAAAGTTTTTTATATAAATTTCCACAATAATTTATGTGTGTATACGTTTTAATTTTGTATACAGTTTGAAAATATTTATGTGGCATAGCCCAGCTGGATGTTAGGGATGATACATGAATTATTGAACCAGTGGTGGAATCATAATGGATAAGTCCAATGGTAGTACAAAATACGAAAATATGGGGAATTATGATTTGTGTAGACCTAAAGAAGATAAATGATGTGTGTCTACATGATCCATTTCCAACACCTTTTACAGACGAAGTGCTAGAGAATGTAGGAGGGTAGGAGCCATATTATTTTATAGATGGATTTTCAGGATATCACTAGATAAATATTGTGTAGGAAGACATATATAAGACTACATTTGCAATGGAGTCGGGAAGCTATCACTACATAGGAATGTCTTTTGGGCCGAAGAATGCACCTGGAGTTTTTTCAAGAGTAGTTGTCACATATTTTAAGGAATTTATTAATAAGTTCCTTGAAGTGTACTTAGATGATTAGATTGTGTTTAGTCTATTGAAATATCAGATAAAAGTACTCATGTTAATGTTGGATAGGTTTAGACAATGTCAGATTTCATTGAATTTGAAGAAATGTGTTTTCTTCCTACCTTTTGGAATTTTTTTGGGCCATATGGTATGTAAGTAGGGATTATTAGTGGACCCTACTAATATTGTAGTGATTTTTGTAATTTCCCTAGCCACCCAGGCTAGAACACTTTACCAAAAATTTGCTCTCTTCAAGCTCTGGAACCATTCTCTTGTAAATTGTAGCCTTAGAGGCATGTTGGACTATGCCTCAATTAAACTTTGTGGAAGACATAATGTATATAAATTTAACAGATGATTTACATTCTTCTATCACACAACATAATGCGAAAATAACATTAAAATCATACATGCAATATTCACAGGAAAAACCCATAAACATAACAACATATATAAGTACACAACATGTAACCAAACATGGAAATGGTACTTATATTTTAATTGAAGTACACCAACTGCATGTAGACCTTCCACGAACCTCCCAGCCATATACCACACTTCTCATCACTCTCAAAAAATTTTCACCCCCAAGTTTGCACGAAAATCCACCTAGGAAAAGGGATTCCTAGGCTAGGTAGGGACAACAAGAAACTACACAGTCAATAGGAAGGACTTCCTCCAAGAAGACAACTTACACACATAGATCATAGCCTCTAATTCTCCACATTCTTGTCCCACCCTAGGAAGTATACAACTTCACTGTCCAACATTACATCGATTTCTCCACTTCCCCTCCAGGGATTTAGCAATAGGTTGGATCAAGAATTCATAGAGTGCTATAGTTGTTGTTGGGTTCCATCTAGGAGAACTCACTTCCCCAACAACCTCTCTCACCTAAAGAGAGTTTCTCATAGGCTTTCCAAAATGATTATTCAATCACAACAAACTCTCTCACCTGGAGAGAGTAGCTCACAAGCCTGACAACCCGTGTCTTCCATCCACGGGCTTGACAACCCACCTCTTCATTCTAGCTTCTAAGTCAATCCAGTAAGGTGTCACAACAACAAAAATTGAATGTTGGACCTTGACCAAGTTTTGGTAGTTTCTTGTTCATGTTGACCTATTTTGGGACTTCGACAACCTGTCAAATGAGGATCGCAACACGAAGTGGAGATCACAGGATCTCGGGCCCCTTTTGCGCCTCTTTTTGGGTTGTTGGGAATATGTAATGGGAAAGGGATGTCGGCCCATGGGTTTACCCATGTTTAGGCCTATTTTGTAACGTATAAATAGATACCTAGGTGATGTAGGAAAGGGTCGATGAGCTAAGTGACAAGTGCAAGTAATAGTTGTATATGCTATGTGCATGTTGTGTGAGACTTGCAAGGCTAAGTGCAAGTCACTGTAAGAGATTGAGTAGAATATTTTGTGTTGTAACCTAACTCGGGGAAGGAGGATCTGGTGAGGTGCACGCAGATCTCCTGTCCTATGTAGAGTGGGGTTCGTATATCTTTGTGCATGTAGATGACTGATTGAAGATAATAAATAAGAAGACTTGGTGGACATATCCCCAGGAGAGGGGTGAACCACGTAATCACTGTGTTATCTTTCTTGGTGCTTGTCTGAATGTGTTTATGTCTTCTTTTCTTAGTGCTTTGAGATGATTAGATAGATCTACTTATGCTCAGTGCTAATGATGTATGGAATGTTAGATCTAATATACATGAATATGCTCAGTGCCTGATCAGTTACATACGACCTATTTTACTTATGCTAAGTTATCATATATGGTATATTACTGTGAGTACTGCGAGGCTCTGTTTTATCAACGAAGTAGATAATTATTGCATGTTAAAGAACTAATGGTGCTAACTGATTTACTAAGTTGTATAATCACAGATCTGTGTCCTAGCTAAGGTTGCAGACACTTGGGTCCTGCAACCACCCTTGCCTCTACCTCAGGTGAGACTTCATCTGCTTCGTAGGTGTTTCCGAAAGGACCGATAGTTAGGGTTTTGTTGGTGCACTCTTGTAGTGTTGAACCCTGGGTCTGCCCCTATGCCAACAAATGGTTCATACGATTTCGACTTCATGGTCATTGCATTGAACGATGCTTCACTGTATATAGTAGAGAAGAAGGAATCCAAGAAGGAGGAGATGTTCAGTTAGATCAAGGTCAAATTTCAAGAAGTGTAGCAGGCATTACAGTCTAGCCGCGGAGTATGAACTATGCCCATGACGGAAGAAACATCAGAAATGGGAGATGAGCTAGATCAACTCCACCAGATTGTTGATATGGTCGAAGCTCACCTTAGATGAACACAGGAGGAAACAACACAAGACACCCAGGCTCTGGCATAAGCACAGGGAGATCAATTAGAATAGCGCAGTAATGCAGAATAAGAGAATCTTTCTATGCAAGAGAAGTTTGATGAAGAGAAAGAAGAAAGGGCCAACATAGCACTTCTCTCTGTGACAATCGTTGAAGTCTAGACCGAGGACCAAGTTCCACATTAGGTGGCACAATTGGAAGAGGTAATATAGAAGCTCTATCAATGCATCGAAGATCTAGAACTTAACGTTGTACCCAAAACCCCTCGGGAGATAAGAGACCAGCGAGAAGCAACTGTTCGCAGTGCATTTGGAAGATTAAAATCTCTTTCTTTGCAGTGCAAGTAGCTAAGTAATCATAGCGTCCAAAAATATGAAAACCTTACATAGAATCCATAATTGTAGACACTTGAGTCGCAACTCCAAGAAGCAAAACAACATGCGAATACACTACAAGTATGGCTAAAGGCCCTGTCAGCTGTAGACAGGATGAAGAGATCGCACGAACAATGCACAACTCAACTATGGTATTGGTGAACTCTGAAACTTCTTGGCCCCTCTCTTATCATAGTGTGGTCCATCTCATGTACTGGTCCTCATAGTTTCCAACAGGGTAATATTGTTCCTTTACCGCATCCATAAAAAAA
>SNQJ01S0026761.1:135946-182997 GCA_010110895.2 Picea sitchensis | reverse complement strand
GGTCGAGACTCATAAACAACATGGCTTATCCACATATATGGTTGGCCCAAGAGAACATCACAAACATCTAGTGGGGAAACATCACATAATACCTCATCCTTGAAGGGTTGGATGTCATATGATAATCGACATTGTTAGCTGACATGGAGATCTCATCCTTGCCGAAGCCACCTGATGTTGTATGGATGCGGGTGTGGTGTTGTCAACAATCCCAGTTGTTTGACGACCTCTGCTGAGATGAGGTTTTTATGGCTTCCTCTATCAACAATAAAATGCACCGAGGTCCCTTTCACCCACATTTGTGAATGAAAAAGGCACTCCCCCTCTTCAGGATCTGTTGGTTCTTCTGGTTGAATTGTTGTGGTCGTGACAATAACAGTGGGGTCTGTGTCAATGATCTGTCCTTTACGAGTATTTTCAGAATCAGATTCTGAATTAGGGTTCAGCTCCTTGTATTGAATCTTGGCCACCAATGAATGTTTTGTGTGACATTCATCGGTGTTGTTCCAGGGGATTTTGTGGAAATGACACCATTTTTTGGTGTCCTTCTTTGTCTTCCTGTGACCCTTCTTTTCCTATGTCTTGGATTGGTTTTCAGGAGACTGTTTGTTAGGGTCGTCTTTGTCATACTTTGGTTGTTGTGGATTTGCAGACTCAAATTCTTGTTTGTTCTGGTGCTTAAATTTCTGCTCAATTTTAACAGTATATTGATAAGCATCACCGAGTGACGGGATGTCCAAAAAATCCATTTCAGTCTGGATGTATCTGTGTAGAGCCCCAAGGTATTTCAGAACCAAATGTCGCTCAGAGTCTTTTATACCCATCTTGGTGCACAAGGTATGGAAGGTATTGGTGAACTCCAGAACTACTTGGCCCCTCTCTTGTCCCAGTGTGGTCCATCTCATGTACTGGTCCTCATAGTTTCCAACAGGGTAATACTGTTCCTTTACTGTATCCACAAAAAAATCCCAAGTGGGATCGACCCCATATATTCCAGACTCCTCTGTGGAACTTTTCTCCTAGTATGTTTCCCACCAATGTTTTACATGAGAGAGAGATTTAAGGAGTGTGAAGGTGATATTTTCTTTGTCGAAAAAATTGTGAACAGAGAAATATCCTTCTAGCAGAGTTAACCATTTTTCTATGGCTTCTTCATGTATCTGTCCTTCAAATACAGGAATATCAAAATTAACTTGTACCTTGAAAGGAGAGGTGCCTCCAAAGTGGCCACTTGATGAAGATGTTCCTGTTTCTATCGGCAGGCGTTGATGGATGTGGGACAAATTCTCCATCTTTTCGTCCCGTTGTCGCGTGAGAGATTGCTCATGCAACAGACTGATAGGATCGTCTGCTCCATCATTTTTCTTTTCTTCTGCCATTGAGGGTTTCTTGGGTGTGAGAGAGCAATTGTCCTCAAGAGATACAATCTCGAGACCCAAATTTCTATACGCATACCTCGTCGAGGACATGCATTGAAGAAAATGACCAAGAACAACCTACTCTGATACCACTGATCTGGATTATTTTCGGCATGAAATGAGATCGGAGATATAATAAAGAATTGCAGAGAGATATCACAGATATTCAATAATATAACAGAAATGTATTAGAGATGCAACCATAAACATAGATATACAGTAATACATGATTTCTATTAATGAAATAAATTTATAGAGACTGTAAAAATACAAAGTGAAAGACTCGCTAGAATGGTGACAACTTATCTCTGAGAAGAGATGTGACGACTACTTTCATTCACAAGAAGATGATTACAATGAGACTCTGAAGGAATTTTTACAATAAACAGTAATTTCAAAACCCCTAGACATCCAAAAACCTAACCCTAGGAGATGAAGCGCCAAAATTCATGTGGGCCCCATTTGGGTAAGTTAGTACATCAACTTCTCGAGGTCGTAATGTTTGCATACAATCTCTGTTTTAGGTGTATGATAGCTCATTGGAAAGGTATCTCCAAGGAGATTCATTTTGGGGGATCAATCATGCCTTTGGATATCATTGAGAACCATATCTCAAATAACCTTCATTTAGGCCCTCAAAATGGCCCCGAAAGTTAAAACCTACTAAAAATAGTAAATTACCAAAATTGCCAGAAAACTATTTTGAGCCAGTCAAAAAAGGTGGGTGGCCACCAATATCCACCTCGATCAGTGAAGGTAACAACATAACTCATTTAAGGCAGGTTATGGGATCAACAAATACTAGAGCATGTAGTTACAAAGGATCACGGTGGCAGAGGGTTAAATAATGGCGGAAAAATGGTATCAGAGCCCAGTTTTCAGCACTGAGCCTGAATTGGGTCATATAAGTGGTTATTGAAACAAAAGTTCAGTGGGAATGGTTATCGAGAGGGAAAACATTCAAATTTTACAACGTTTCTGAGGGCCAAGAGAGCATCAATGGAACACCTTGGTTGAGTGAAGAATCTCATGAGGTATAGCGGTTTAAGAAAATTTGTAGAGACAAGAATCCACCACAACCATGTTATTAGGCCATCAAGTTTAAGTTGGGGCCATGGGATATTTTTGGGAGAAGGCCAACCCTTCACAACCATAAGATCTCAAAAGAGGATCATGGTGGTTAAGCTTTGAAGTCTCGGAGTGGATCTACTTCGTATATCAACGGGATAAGTTCTTTATCTTTGGATTTGGCCGAAGACAGATCATAGTCATTTGATCAAGCCAAGAGAGGGAGGAAGGGCACAGTGGTGAAGAGACGATCCCATCTTTCATATGAGCAAGTGAGTGAATGTGAGCCGTAGATCGAACACTGGTTCAGAGGTTCGACACTCCGGAAGGAACAAGTCCTCAAGATTCCATGAGGAAAAAGATCCTTGAAGTCCCGAACTCCAGAGTTAATCTAAACCATTAATGTTCAAGGAAATGTGTCATAATATTAAGCATGTTCGAATATTAGGCAGTCCAGGGGTGGTGTGGTATTCAACATAAAAATCCTCCAAAGTACTAGAGTCCTGAAGTCCCGAAGTCTTGGAGTGACATGGCCTACTAACATCACCTAAGATGATATGCGCACACAAAATGTTTTTATGTGTTAGTGGCTTATGCACCTTCGAAGACAATTGGTGTAGGTTAGAATGTGACATGTGTCACCCGCCTAATTGAGACACATGTCCACTTTGTGTGTCCTGCCATGTGGCACTCCTGGTGGTGACACAAGGAAGTTAAAATTGGCAAAGAAGATATATATATTGAGCCCTCATTAACTTTGATCATGATCTATCAAGATTGATGACTAAAAGGTATTGCAAAGATCGAAGTTGTGTGCGAGATAATTATGCAGGGAGGTCCCACAATCCAAACCAATGTTTCCCATAAGGGGTACATGTCAACATGGGGACGATTGTGGAATGATTGGTGGGTTACTCCAAAACCACTGACCCATGTCCCCGCAATTTTAAAAGTATAAATTTTATGTGACGTTTTCAGTATTTATTAGTTCAAGCATGGAAACTGTGGGCCCCAATGGATGCATGGAACCAAATCCTATACTCCAAAGGATTGGCACTCCAAAGAAACGTGGTCAAGGGTTTCTAAAGTGGGAGGACTCCTGAAGGCCTCAAGGTCGGAGTCCATATATACCGTTGATCGCAGAGGACACACGCCAAAAAATGCGATAGTATGAATATTTGGCACTCCGGAAGATCCCAGGGAATAAGAAATCGATGTTAGAGACTCCTAGAGGCCCTAAGGTCAGAGTCCATCTAGACCATTGATCGCAGAAGACGCGTGGTGCCATATGAAGAAGTCCAGAGACTGGGCACTCTAGATGGTTTAAGAGTATTCATAGTCTGTAACTCCTGAAGCCCAAAGTTCTATAATAAATCTCATCCGCTGGTTGTTGAGGAGCCATGGACCATAGATCCACCCCACTTCGCAATTTTTCCAATTTGGCATTCTGGGAAATTGGAAGGTTGGGGTTGCAAAAACCTCTAGAGCCAAATCTCTGGAGCGCATGTTGAGGAAACAATATGAAATGATCTTACTCAATCATTTTCATATTTTTCTTGGCTAAAGAAAAATAGATGGGAATATCACCCTATGTTTATAGACATCACAATTAATATACTAACTTACAAGTATTTATTACAAGTGCTTAAGCTAGTCCTTTTGTAAATAAAAGCTTGCTGGAAAATTCATTTCTTATATGAATTTATGAATATAATACTTGTTGAAATAAATATAGAGATAGAAGTAAATACACCAAGATGATAATAAAGACACATGAGACATAAATAAATCCTTTATTTCATTCCAATTCACCAAATATTCATTCTCTTTAAAAAAATTGGTGCAGAAACTTTGGACCAAAGTCGAACTTAGACATCCTCGATGGAAGATACAAAAGTACCTCTGACAGAAAATAAAAAAACTAAACTGTAAAAGCTGGATTAGCTTGCCACAGATTGTTGCCCACTTGACTATGCACAATAGATTTTGTCAGTCACGAAAACTAATTCACAAACAGACAAGTCTACACAGATTATCAAAGATAGATCAACACCTCTGAAAAACAAGTATCTGAATGATGTAATTCAACCATGAATCTTGTTGTCTACAATAAGACACTTCTATCATAAAATAATGAGGCTTGTGATAAATTAAGGAATGAATGAAAACTAAACCATCTCTAAATAAAATCAAAGATCAAACCTTAGTATGCTTCTCCTTCTATCCTTCTCTTGTTCCTCCCTTTCCTTTTGCCTTTAAGAAAATTAGAATTGGTTGAATTAGTTGAACTACCTCATTAGTTAAGTTAACTAAAAACTCAACCAAATTTTTAGTTGGGGGGGGGGGGAAGTAATAAATGAAAATAAGGGTTGTAATTATATAATAACTTGTAGGTGTGACCCCTTGTGACTCCCATTTAGCTCTTAACAATTATAACATAACTAGTCAATTAAACAAGAATATCTCTCCTTGTGAATCCCATCATCACATGCATATTTGACAACTTATCTTATTGATATTTGACATTATTTTCAAAAATGCATTACTCATATATCCAAAAATAAAACATTCTCTCCAAAACCTTTGAAGTCAACTATCATCAACAATAATAAAAATAAAACTCAAAAACCATATTTTCCTCTTTGAGATGCAATATTTCCCTTGTTGATGTGGTCACCCCCCAATCTCTCTAAATTTTCCTTTGGTTGTGTTGAGCCTTTAGGCCTAATCTTGTTGATCACGTGAGAACAATCATCCCTCAAATGCATCCGAAATGACACGGATTTATAAGAGCCATTGAAGGGTGAGGAAGGGGCATCCGTGGATTTTCCTTTGTCAAGGGCATGGTGGGCCTAAGTTTGCAGCCTTTTGCTAGCATGAGATGACTGAGCTGGTGAGTGGATAGTTGGAGCTTGGAAAATCTTATTTTTAGGCGGGGGAGAAGGTAAGGATAAATTGGGCCAGCCACAATGTTGGGAGACTGTCAGGTGGACAATCTCTTGCCATCTGTCATTTTCGGGAACCTCAAGTTGCAATGAGACATGAGGGGGCACGGGAATATGAGGGGCTTGTGTGTAAATTATAACCTTGTACAATGTCTATTGTAAACAGATATTCAGAAAAGAACAGAAAAGATACAATGGAAAATACAAACATTACACAAAGATTTTTCCCCTGGAAACCCAAATCGGGAAAACCAACATATATTATATTCATTCAGTGTGTTACATTGTTTACAATACAATATACATATAGGAGCTAGCGGCATCCAAAACCCTAACCCAATGACCTGGATTTGTCCAAAACCCTAATTCCTTAGCTGGAAATAGAAAACCATCGGCAAAAACCATGTGCCGAAAAAACCACCTATATACATGACACATTTCCCGAGGTAGGTGTCACATTTCATGCAAATAATATAACACATACCCAACATTGTGGAACTTGGAAGGGAGGCCTTTCAAGCCTTGGGTGGACCACTCCTCGTCCAATCCAATTGAAAAACCCAGTCTAAAATAGCCGACCTAGTTCTTGTGAGTCAACATCAAAGTGTATGGAGAATCTTGGCCTTCTTGGTCCTCTTTTCCAATTACCTCTCCCTCGGTAGCCTATGCCATGGCTACCTCGACTGAAAAAAATCATTCCTGCATGCATGATTGATTATAAAATAGTCCTTTTAACAAGCATACATGACAACTCTTGAAAAATATGAAATAGATTTTGGCTCAGCAACATATCTGACTCATGTAATCCAATCCATACAAATTGTTTAATCGTTGTCGATGAGAAGGGGGTGAACAAAATGTTATGGGATATACGAGGGGTTTGTATTGAGAGAAAACTGATAAAATGAGGGGGGAAAAGAAACATGGTTACTTATCAAAGACAACAACAATCAACTGTAATCCAAACCAAAGAAAATATCACTGTGATCCAATCAAGAAAATGTTACTTCAAACTTCTTCAATACATAATTCTTCTTGACTGTAATTAAATTTTACAAGAAGGAGTGAAAAATGAATGTGGGAAGGCGATGGGGTTGTAATTAGTGAAAAATGAAATAATGATAGGGAAAGAGAGCAGATAATGTTCATAAAATTAATTTAGTAATCCATAAAACCATTCCATAAAAGGAAATAACACCAACCAAATGACCATTGTGACCCAAAAAACAACTATTGTGTACAATTCAAATGATTTTGTGCATTAACTTGATCATTGTTCGTAATCAAATATTTAACACAGTGTCATCAAACAAGGCAGTATGCAACCTATAGGGGAGTTATGTTTCGTCTCACTTATCCATTTAATATTTTAAAACAATTCTCGGATGAATAAACAATTGCTTATTTCCACTCTGTTCAGTGTCAACTCATCAATCATTTTCTATCAACAATTAAATTGTAATAATACCATACTTCCATAGAAACTGTGATCATCTCTATTGATATTCATTAAACATACATAGTGGGCAGTCAAACCCAACGATCCATATTTCAATTGCAAATATTTTGACTTTCCATTTAAACACACAGACAACAATCACCATTTTAATTCATACGACATTCAGGGATACATAGACCACTTAACAAAACACAAGATCTTTTATGTGACTATACAGGTCCAATGAATCTAAATCTAAACATCCACAATGTTGGGCTATAAATTCAATACAATGAGGAAGCAACAATATGCTTGATCTCATAACACAAATTGATCGAATTGCAACAAAGCCATATTTAAAAACCCATGACCCTCTCTGATGGCGCAATCAAATAACCATAACATATACAGTGGATAGCCATGGCATAATCATCATGATTGCCATAATCCATTTGGAAATTAAAAACACATAGTCACAAAAATCATTGACTCATGTTGTAGTAACACCATACATACCCACGTATCACGCACGAAGCATCATTGTGCATTAAAAAATTGTAAACTAATGTTGAGTTAATAATTCAATAATCACAATGTAAAAGACAATGACTGTGTACCAACCCCATTATACAATCAACCAATTTCAATGCTTAGATTTATCAATTAGACTATCATAATAACCAGTTGCAGTGACTAAGTACCAATAACAAAAACCACTGTCAGGATAATCAATAGAGACTAGTCAACAATAGAACGTTATCAAGATTGCATCACCAACTCATAACCATCGACCATGTATCCAACAGGACATAACGGGTTTCCTTTATCAAAATCGAGCTTTGAGTAGTCAAGTATTGGCCCTATGGACCAACATAGGGAGACATGGAGTTGACCCCCAACATCGGGTGAGAACCTCTGAGACTAATGGTGCACACACAAGGTAAACCACAAATGTCTTCGCAGACAGGGTGACAATTCCCTTGGTAGGCGAGACTATGAACAGAGGATCCAGGCTCCATTTTGACCTTGTAACAAGACTTATAACATGTAGGGTATAACCCTCATGGCTCTCCCAATCAACCAACTAACAACGGTGAGATAAAACAGAGCTGATAAAAACAATATAACCCACTATGAAACCATCATTATCATGAACAAACCCATATCTAAGTAAAACAATGTGCAGTGATACAAGGTGTTTCAAACCCAGTAAACCCCATAAAAACAAACGACTAGGTATGGTGATAAGAAAGTGTGGAGACGACCAGACAATATGAACCGAATAAAATCCTTCGACCAAGACCAACAAGGATGACAGAGGGCCTTCATGATTTTTAACATCCATAATGATCAATAAAACTGTGACTCCAACCTTACTGCAATGAAACCCACACCAACCATCCATTCCAAAACAATATCACCAATTTACATAGTTGCTAGACGTAAGGAAAGCACAAACCCATACATACCAAGACACTATCTATTTCATAACCAGATCAGAGTCATGGGTGGAAAAAAGACATACCTGTAACCAAGAGCACCTTAAAAACATGAGTTGGACGAGCAGTTCTTCCTTTGCTTGAAATTCAGAGCCTAACCATAGAAAACATAGTTGAACAATAGCCTGACTAGGGTGGAGGCCAGTGGAAAGAGTAAGGGTGACGTGCAGTAAATGCACGTCACCTCCACTCCCAATCAATTAATTCCTTAGTACACGCCAGGCAGCTTCCCATTAACTCATTCAATTAAACCATGTATTGAAACCATCACCCACTAATTTCCAATAGCACGACCCATATCACATTTATCCATTTCCAACTTATGCCATAACATAAATCAACCATGTTTCATATAACTCAATAAAATCTCATAGTTATTAACTTGTTAGCTAGGATTACCAACGATCATTTCAATTTCAATGCATGTAGAGTAGTATATTAGCATAGTTTAATTCCTTCATTTTTCATTTTGTTACATTTCTTTTATTACTTTTCTACTGCTCTTATATATTATTACTAATCATGAATCTTGTCAAGGTGTCCCAATAATGGATCCAAGAACAGATATCAATGATAACCATGGATAACATAGGCCATTGTAACATAAAATTTGAGCCTAGAACAACAGAGAAAACACATAACATGCTTATGCATCATCCAATTTCCGCAATTAGAACCAACACATAATAGGCCTTATCCATTGCTAATAAAACCATATTTCATCAACCATGTAAGCGGTGTCGAACAGTATCATAAACATGAAATAAGAACCAGATCTAATCTCCCAATCTACAAGGGGGTACCACCTACTAGAATTATTTATCTTGTTAGCTTATAATAATAGGCTTTAGCAATACTTTGCAGGAAAAAACTTCTTGTGATTTTAATCGTCAACAAACTGGTGACCCCATAAGGAAATTTGTTTTCAACAGATTTAGAAATCATAACTCATGGTTTCATAGACCAAGAACAACAAGTCAAGAAGATATAACTAGGAAGATTATGCAACAGGGGGAAGTGAGCAGATTTAATGGAAAAATGACCGGGAATTTGGGAATAACTCATGAAAAGTGTTAAGTATGAGGGGTTTTACCACTTTATGCATAATCATTCAAATGGAATCTACTCTTAACTTCAAGGAGAAAATTTATGGACTTTCTCTTTAAAATCTCAATCGATGAAGAATTGGCAAGAAGAAGCGGGAGATAGCCAATTCTTTATAAGACAATAGTGGAAATAGATAACAAATTCAAGGGTGTCTTCAGGGGAACATCATAACAGCTGTGTAAATTGATTTTTATTGACTAACAATGCTTTGCAAGAGTGTCACTGTGGCAGAACTGATCCAACATCCTATCTTGACCAAATTAACTAAAAGATGATAAGAAACAAAATCATGACAAAAGTAAATATTGCAAAAAAATGCACAGCAACAACAAAATGATAGAAATGGAAAAGAGGCAAGAAAAATTTAAAAAAACAAGAAGCAAAAGTCAACCTACTATAAGCAAAAAAGGAAAAGAGCGCAAAATTGAAAGCAGAGATAGGTTACTAGTATACAGAAAATCCAAACAACATTAGAAATTTTCATGTTGGTCCCTCATAGTGTTTCAAGTGAGAACCATTAGTGTTGTAGGAAAACCATTGCTCCTGTAAATCCTTTAGAATGTAATAGTTAGTATCCAAGACAAAAGCAATTTTGAAAGGACCCAGAAATAACACTTGGAACTCTGAGGTAATTATCAACCCTTTAATGTACATAATTAGATCATCAAGATAGATATAGGGTCATTGATCAATTCATCAAGAGTTGTGTGCATAGATTTTTTAAAAGTGGTACCTGCATCAGGTAAACCAGAAACCAGGAATTTATAAGTTATGGTACCCCAATTTGAGATAGGACTGGTTTTGTGAAAATCTGCCCCTTTTACCTTGATTTTCCTGTAACCCCAAAATTTGTCAAGTAAGGGCCTCATCTGTGACCTTACAACCTGCTATAGAATCATTTCCATATTAAGAGGAGGAAAATGATTTCTCATAATAGCCTGACTGAAAGTGTGAAAATTAATGCAGGTTCTAATATGATCAGTGGTCTTCGAAACAGGTATCCAATTGGAAACCCATTTAGGGTAGACTGGAAAAATATTCCCAACCCTTAAGACATTTTCCAACTCCTTTTGAAAAGTTTCTTTAAATGCAGAGTTAATAGGTCGTTGTTTTTTCCTAGTTTGTTTCATGCCTTCCTTGATGGGGATAGCATGTTGTGTAAGACCAGGATCAAAACCATGAATATCCTTATAAGACCAAGCAAAAACCTTTCAAAATCCACCAAGTAGCTTGGAAAACTTCATTTCTTCTTTATCAGAACATTGGGTACTTATTTTAACATTCTTTGAAGATTTGAGTGCCCCAACATTACAGGAGATGGTTTCACCCACCTTCCTTCTTGACTCCTCTTCTCTCATTTTTTCTTTATTTCCTACATCACTCGATGAAAACAAACCCATAAGAGGAGTAAATCCCTTAGGAATATTTTTGTCTTCTATGGATATAATTTCCTTGGGCTTAAGGGGTTAATCTTGAATGGAAGAACAAATCCTCTCATCGTTAGGGAGGGCCTCCCAAGATTATACATTATTAGGGATATGTGGAGGATATAAAGATTGAAAAGAACAATCAGGCCTATGAGGCAAAGGTTATTGATTAGGATAATTTGCAAAGACATATAACCGATCAACCATTGAATTCAACTCCCTCTTAACATGAGTGATGTTGAAAGATAAAAGGTTCGAGATAAGTGCCCAAACAATTTGGGTGTATTGTTCCATCATCTTGTTTCTAGGAGAGCATATCTTACATATCAGGTTCACAAGGTGACTACAATCAAGATTATAGGCATTTTCAATGCCTAATAATAAAGCTTTGAATTCAGTGATGTTGTTCGTGCAAGAAAACTCCAATCTGTAAGACAAATTATGAATTTTCCCTATAGGGGAAACTAAGATAATGCCAGCCCCATTACCTTCATTAGAGCATGAAACATCAAAGTGCATGTGCCACATATCGTCATCTAAATTGATTTGTTCCAAAGGAATATTATCCTCCTTAGCAAAGATGGAATATACTCCTAGGTCCTCTTCTATATAGTTTACATTAGGTTGTGGAACACTCTCTATGTTGGGTGAAATCCTTCCCTCTCTAAGGACTATAATGTTATTACCATTTCGAGGCATGGATAAATGTGTCCCGTCGAGTGAGAGGTATCCACATGTTAAGGCCTGCCAATATCTTCCCAAGATAATTGAGTAATTTCTTACAGACATATGAATTACCTGAATGTTGAGGGTTGTCCTTATTTCAGGATGAGCGCATAAAACTAAGGTCACATATTTAATATCGCTTATGGTTGTTTGTTGTATACTATTATAGGAGAGAATTCTTCTGGTGTTTTCATTTGTACAAGAGAAGCTTAGCTCTTCTATAATAATCTTCGACAACACACTAGGTCCCAAACCACCATCAATGAGGGAACAATGGGCGATCTTATCCATAATATTTACATAAATATAAAAAGTTTTTTTTTTTATAGGGTATCTAAAGTTATGTACACCTACTTTATTTACATATGAATCCTCTTCATTTACCTCTTCAGAAAGATTGTCTACAACATAAGCTTTTCCTTCCATGAATTATTTCAAATTCATCTATTGTTCAGGGATGAAAACCATGTCTAGAAGGGTTGCGCCTGCTTTGATGTTGGTGAGATGATTCAAGATATTGTACTTGGAAGAGGGGAGAGGGGAGGTTGTTCCTTGAATTTCAGGAACCTTAGGAACCTGAACAATAGTAGTAAGTGAGGATGAGCTCGGGCTAGAAGAACTGCGGGGAGGATAAATTTTTCCCTTGGGAGCATAGGCTTTGTTCCTAGTATTGATGACCGTGACATCTTCTAGCTCTGCAAAATATATAAAAATGATAGTATCTTCTGTTCTCTTACCAAAGATCTTATCTCTGGCACTCTTCTTTACCTCACATGTGGTTTCCTCATGGATTTCCTTGCAGAAGTTACACCAACTTCGAGGCAAGATATCTTTAGGATGAAAATTATTTTCAACCAGACTTCTAAAGGGGGATGCAGAAGAGGATGAATATCCATGGGTGAGAGGAGAGACAATTCCCTTTCACTCAAATGCTATCATACAATTATTCATGTATTGAACTAGCTGTAAGAGGGAAAACATGTTTGTTTGTTTAACCGATTCTCCCTGAGGATGACCCGTTCTTTCAAGCTATTCTTCATACTCTGAAAAAGTATGCAGAGTAGAACTAAGATTATCAATGGATTTTTCCTCAATCCTATGACAGTAGGGGGAAGGTAATGTATTGTAGTAATGCATGAAAGAGGCTTGGTTATGAGGTCAAATGAGTTCAGGGATATTATTGTATAACTTGGTGAAACGCAAGTTGAAGGAATTTATGGTCTCACCATCCTTATAGGTGATGTTATTGTATTCCTGTAACTTCTCGGTTGGGATTTTAGATTTCCCAGAAGTGGATATGAACCAATAGATTAAATCCTCCCAAGTAGACAAAATCTTAGGAGGAAGGTCAAATAAATTGGTCGTAGCCTTTCCTTCCAAGGAATTGACGAATAACCGCATGAAAGTATCATTTTCATTGGCCCCTATGTTATGAAAAACATTAGAAAATTCCACCAGGTGTTCATTTGTAGTGACAATGTTATTACCTGAAAACCTAGGAAGATGTTCTTTGAATTTAGGAAGTGGACAAGTAGAAGGTGCTAGGTTAAGAGGAGAGGACACATGCCACGGTGTGGTTGTGGCATCTTCTTCAAACTGAAAAAGACCATACTTTTTAATGAATTTGGTGGGATTTGTGGTATATTGGACAGGGATATGGTGGCTATATAAGCTACCAATCACTGACAAAGATGAATACTGAGAAGAGGAAGCACTTTCAGTTCCACCAAATCCACCACTAGATGACATCTTGTGGATGATAGATGAGGGAAAGAAAGACAAATTGGATGAATCAGACAAAGTTATCCTAAAATAACTTTTTTGGGTAGATAACACAACATTCCTTCTTCCTATTTCAGCAATAGGATTAATTTCAAGTGATAAGCCTCTTCTTCTTCTAGAAACATGAGAGTCTAAGGACATGAAAGAAATGCCAAAACTGAAGAAACAATAAGGTTATTGTTGATTTCTAGGCTGTCTACGTCTAGCTTCCCAACATTCTTGGGCACTAATATCTCGCTCAATTGTTGCCCATGAATGGTTAAGTTCAACACAAGTATTGGTAGTATCTAAAATGGTATTAAATATATTCAAAGCAATGTTGGTCTGATCTTGAAGACCGAGCTCAATATTAGGCTACCTTGTAGTAGGTACAGTCATTAAGAAATAAAACTGTCAAAGAAACAATATCAGAAAAATAGATGTATCAATGATAATCGAGTGTAAAAATTAACCAGAGAGATATTGAAGATCTCCCCAGTATGGTTGCCAAATAATTGTTGAGGAAAAGATATGGAATGATCTTACTTAAGAATTTTCAAATTTTTCTTGGCTAAAGCAAAATAGACGGGAATATCACCCAATGTATATAGCCATAAAAATTAATATCCTAACTCACAAGTATTGATTACAAGTGCTTAGGCTAGTCTTTTTATAAATAAAAACTTGCTGGAAAATTCATTTTTTATATGATTTTTTGAATATAATAGTTGTTGAAATAAATATAGAGACAGAAGTAAAGACACCAAGATGATAATCAAGACAGATGAGACATAAATAAATCCTTTATTTCATTCCAATTCACCAAAGAGTCATTCTCTTAACAAAATTTCGTGCAGAAACTTTGGACCAAAGTCAAACTTCGACATCCCCAATGGAACATACAAAAAGACCTCTAACAAAAAATAAAAAAACTGAACTCTAAAAGATGGATCAACTTGCCATAGATTTCTTCCCACTTGACTCTGCACAATAGCCTTTGTTAGTCATGAAAACTATTTCAAAAATATACAAGTCTACACAAACTATCAAAGATAGATCAACACCTGTGAAAAACAATTGTTTGAATGATGTAATTCAGCTCCAAATCTTGTTGTCTATAATAAGACCCTGCTATCATAAAAAAAAATTAGACTTGTGATAAATTAAGGAATCAATGAAAACTGAACTATCTCAACATAAACTCAAAACAAAAACCTTAGTATGCTTCTCCTTCTATCCTCCTCTTGTTCCTCCCTTTCATTCTTCGTTTAATCAATATCCTCTTGTTCCTCTCATTCTCTTCCCTTAATCAAATTAGAATTGGTTGTATGTAGTTGAACTACTCATTAGTTAAGTTAATTCAAAAACCAACCAAATTTTTAGTTGGGGGAAAAGTAATAAATCATAATACGGGCTATAATTAAATAATAACTAGTAGGTCGGACCCCCTGTGACTCCCATTTATCTCTCAACAATTATAACATAACTAGTCAATTAAACAAGAATATATCTCCTTGTGACTCCCATCGTCACATGCATATTTGACATTATTTTCAAAAATGCATTACTCATATATCCAAAAATAAAACATTCTATCCAAAACCTTTGAAGTCAACTTCCATCAACAATAATAAAAATAAAACTCGAAAACCATATTTTCCACTCTGAGATGCAATCTTTCCCTTTTTGTTGCTGTCACCCCTCAATCTCTCTGAATTTGCCTTTGGTTGTGCTAAGCCTTTAGGCCTAATCTTGTTGATCACATGAGAACAATCATCCGTCAAATGCATCTAGGAAGACATAGATTTATCATAGCCATTGGAGGGTGAGGAAGGGGAAAAAGTGGATCTTCCTTTGTCAAGGGCATCGTGGACCTCAGTTTTCAACATTTTTCTAGCATGAGAGGACTGAACTGGTGAGTGGACAGGTGAAACTTGGACAATCTGATTGTTAGGTAGGGGAGCAGGTAAGGATAAATTGGGCTAGCCATGATGTTGGGAGACTGTCAGGTGGACAATCTCTTGCCATCTGTCATTTTCGGAAACCTCAGGTTGTAATGAGACATGAGGGGGCACGGGAATACCATGGGATTGTGGAACTTGGAAGGGAGGCCTTTCAAGCCGTGGTTAGACAAGTCCTTGTCCAATCCAATTGAAAACCCAAGCTAAAATAGTTGGCCTAGTTCTTGTGAGTCAACATCAAAGTGTATGGAGAATCTTGGCCTTCTTGGGCCTCTCTTCCAATTACCTCTCCCTCGATTGCCTCTGCAATGGCTACATCGGCTGAAAAAACTCAGTCCTGCATGCATGATTGATTAGAAAATAGTCCTTTTAACAACCATACATGAAAAATATTTAAAAATATGAAATAGATTTTGGCTCAACAACATATCAGACTCATGCAATCCAATCCATATAAATTGTTTAACCGTTGTCGATGAGCAGGGGGTGAAGAAAAGGTTTAGGGATATACGAGGGGTTTGTATTGAGAGAAAAATGATAAAATGAAGGGGGGAAAGAAACATGGTTACTGCTCATAGATAAAAACAATCAACTGTAATGCAAACCAAAGAAAATATCACTATGATTCAATCAATAAAATGCGACTTCAAACTTCCTCAATACAAAATTCTTCTTGACTGTAATTAAATTTTAGAACAGGGAGTGAAAAATGAATGTGGGAAGGTGATGGGGTTGTAATTAGAGAAAAGAGAAATAATTATAGGGAAAGAGAGAGGATATTGTTCATAAAATTAATTCATTAATCCATAAAACCATTCTATAAAAGGAAATAACACCAACCAAATGACCATTGTGACCCAAAAAACAACTACTGTGTACAGTTCAAACAACTCTGTGCATTAACTTGTTCACTGTTCGTAATCAAATATTTAACACAGTGTCATAAAATAAGACAATATGAAACCTATAGGGGAGCCCTACTTCTTCTCACTTATTTCAATGTCAACTCATCAACCATTTTCTATCAACAATTAAATTGTATTAAGACCATATTGGCATAGCAACCGTGCTCATCTCTGTTGATATTTATTAAACATACATAGTGGACAGTCAAACCCAACGATCCATATTTCAATTGAAAATATTTTGACTTGCCATTTAAACACAGACATCAATCACCATTTCAATTCATACGATGTTGAGGGATACATAGACCACTTAACAAAACACAAGAGATTTTCTATGACTGTATAGGTCCAATCACTTTGAATCTAAACATCCACAATGATGGGATATCAATTCAATACAACGAGGAAGAAACTGTATGCCCAATATCATAACACAAATTGATCGAATTGCAACAAAGCCATATTAAAAAACCCATGACCCTCTCTGATGGCACAATCAAATAACCCTAACATATACAGTGGATGGCCATGCCATAATCATCATGATTGCAATAATCCATTTGGAAATTAAAAACACATAGTCAAAGAAATCATTGACTCATGTTGTAGGAATGCCAAACATACCCATGCATCACACACAAAGCATCACTGTGAATTAAACAATTGTAAACTAATGTTGAGTTAACAATTCAATAATCACAATGTAAAAGACAATGACTGTGTACCAGCCCCATTCTTCAATCAACCAATTTCAATGTTGATCTTTATCAATTAGAATATCATAATAACCAATTGCAGTGACTAACTACCAATAAACAAAAACACTTTTAGGATAATCAACAAAGATGAGTCAACAATACAACAATATCGATGATGCATCACCAACTCATAACCATCGACCATGTATCCAATAGGACATAACGGGTTTCCTTTATCAAAACTGAGCTTTGAGTAATCAAGGATTGACCTTGTGTACCAACACAGCGAGACATGGAGTCGACCCCCAACATATAGTGAGAACCTCCAAGACCAATGGTGCACACATAGGGTATACCACAAATGTCTTCGCAGACAGGGTGACAATTCCCGTGATAGGAGAGACTATGAACATAAGATCTAGGCTCCATTTTGACCTTGTAACAAGACTTAGAACATGCATGGTATAACCCTTGTGTCTCTCCTAATCAACCAACTAACAATGTTGAGATAAAACATAGCCGAGAAAATAAATATAACCCACTACGCAACCATCAATAGCATGAACAAACCCATATCCAAGTAAAACAATGCGCAGTGACACAAGGCGTTTCAAACCCAGTAAACCCCATAACAACAAACAACTGGGTATTGTGATAAGAAAGCATGGAGATGGCCATTCAATCTGGACCAAATAAAACCCTTCGATCAAGACCAACAAGGATGATAGAGGTCCTTCATGATTTTTAACATCCAGAATGATCAATAAAACTTTGACTCCAACCTTACTGCAATGAAACCCACACCAACCATCCATTCCAGAAAAATATCACCAATTTACACAGTTGCCAGACTTAAGGAAAGCACAAACCCATACAAACCAAGACACTATATATTCCATAACCAGAGAAGATTCATGGATGGAAAAAAGACATACCTATAACCAAGATCACCTTAAAAACACGAGTTGGTCGAGCGGTTCTTCCTCTTCTTGAAAGTCAGAGCCTAGCCACAACAAACACAGTTGAACAATAGCCCGACTAGGGTGGTGGCCAGTGGAAAGAGTAAGGGTGACATGCAGTAAATGTAGGTCGCCTCCACCCCAAGTCAATTAATTCCTTAGTACACACCAGCTAACTTCCCATTAACTCATTCAATTAAACCATGTATCGAAACCATCACCCACTAATTGCCAATAGCGTGACCCATATCACATTTATCTATTTACAACTTATGCCATAACATAAATCAACCATGTTTCATATAACTCAATCAAATTGCATAGTTATTAACTTTTTAGCTAGGATTACCAATGATCATTTCAATTTCAATGCATGTAGAGTAGTATATTAGCATAGTTTAATTCCTTCTTTTTGCATTTTGTTACATTGCTTTTATTTCTTTCCCACTACTCTTATATATTATTACTAACATGACTCTTGTGCAGGTGTCCCAGTAATGGATCCAAGAACATATATCAATGATAACCATGGATAAAATAGGTCATTGTAACATAAAATTTGAGCCTAGAACAATAGAAAACACACTAACATGCTTATCCATCATCCAATTTCCACAATTAGAACCAACACATAATAGGCCTTATCCATCTCCAATAAAACCAGATTTCATCATCCATGTAAGAAGTGTCGAACAGTACCATAAACATGAAATACGAACCAAATCTAATCTCGCAATCTACAAGGGGGTCCCACCTACTAGTATTATTTATCTTTTTAGCTTATAATAATTAGATTTAGAAATACTTTGTGGGAGAAAAGTTCATTGCGATTTTAATTGTCAACAACGTCGAAATGTTAAATCCCCAAAGGACCACATGTTTAGTACTTCATCAATTCAGAGTTCGGGAGGATCACCAGGTAATGAGATATAAACCTCCGAAGTCTGAAGATCTGAAGTCACGAAGGTGACGCAATCTCCTGACATCACCTGGGGTGATGTGGAAGCACAATATATGTGCCACGTGTCATCATTTTCATTCTTTTCAAGGGACCTTTAGACCCAATTAAGACATGACATGTGTCATCCATTGGATGGATCCACGTGTCCACTCTGTAACTCTACCATGTGGCACACTAGTAAGTGGAGGCTAATGAAACTCTGGGAGATCATCGATCTAGGAATTCTGGGGAAAATCGATGTGGAAGTTTTAAGAACCTTCAAATCCCAAAGCTTCGAAGTAGCGGAGCCCCGAAGATCTAAGGATGTACTGTGTAATAATTCACCAGTTCGTCATTCAAGAGAAGTAAGGCATGCAGTAGTAGGAGGTTATGAAGCCCAATGTTTTGGATCCCCAAATCTCTCAAGGATCCAGATAAGAACCTATCTGATAGCATCGGGTCACATCCCATGGTCACAGGCATTTAGGGGCCGAAGAAAAAGGGGCTAACACCCAATTTTATTTTTTAAGAACAGAGAAAGGGCTTAGAGAAGGAGCTCATGTGGTTTTCTTTTTGTACAGACCTACACCTCAAGAGGTAACAAAGTCCTGGAAACCTAAAGAGAGGATCCAACAAGGATCCAAGAGCCAATTCGTCTTTGAAAAATAAGAACATTTGTGCAAAGATCACCTCCCAAGAAGCACCATTTTTCAAACAATCATAACTTCCTGTTCAAATCTTAGAACTAATCAAGGGAGTAGTCATTGGAAAGTTCTTGAACAATAGAATATAACTGTTCACCCAGAAATTTGTTTTGGACAATCAATTTTTTAGGAAAACATTCGAAAATTAATGATATTTTAATGAATTAGAATGGTTCATGTTTTCATGAAACATATTGAGAACAATTAGCCTCACAAAGTTTTGTTGGCTGCACATTAAGGAGAATAATGTGACTTGCAAGGAATTAAAAAATTATTTTGAAAATAAATACTTAACCAAGAGGTATTATGAAAAAAATATGAAAGAGTTTTTTAAACGCAAACTAGGCAGCATGACCATTGATGAGTATGAAAGGAGATTTTTAGAACTATTTAAGTATGTCTCTTTCATCAAGGATGAGACAATTAGTGACATTTTAGTGGGATGCCATATTTTATTAGTGACAAGATTCAATATGATGATCCCAAGACTTTAGAGGAAACCATAAGGAGAGACAAGTGCGTATACGTTCAACATAAAGGAAAGCCTACTTTCTAGAAGACTTGGGAGGACAATAAGAAGTTCAAGATGGAATAGAAGAATAAGGGAAACATGCCACATATTCAATGCTAGGGTTGTAAATGATATCTTATGTATATATATTGTCCTCACAGAAGTGACGAAGTGAGAGTTGCCCACAATGTACAACAAGTTGATATAATGGAGGACATGGGAAGTGTACCAAGGATCTATGCATCCTTGGACAACAAGCAAGTTGAGTTTCAATCACACATGATTGAATTAGAAGGTATGATCAATAACAATGCCTTTACTATTTTAATTGATTCAGGAGATGGTCATAGTTATATATATCCCAAGGTAGTGGAAATATTTATATTTCCAAAAAGAAAACATGGGAAATCTTGGCTAGTATAGTTGGCTACAGCAGCCAAAAGAAAATTTGTTGATTTAGTTAAGTCATGTCTAGTGGAAATGAATGGGCTGATTAATTCCAAGGAATTCTGAGGGTTGTAGCTATCAAATAAATTTTAGCAAGGAAACTGAAGAAATGTTTCAAAAATGGATGTCAAATAAATATATGCAGCTACCAAAGGGGGAATATGTGCATCCTTACAGTATGCTAGAGATTGGGTATGCAATTAAAGTTTAACACTAATGGGAAAAGAGAAGAGAAGGGTACAGGAAGCCTCAATTACTAAGGTAGTCATACAGGAAAGGGATGAAGTATCTCAAATGAAAGGTAAATGGATGATGAAGAATCCAAGGTCTATAAAACAACGTGTTTTGGAATGGTAATCTGTACAAGTATGAGTGGGGATAGATAGATCCAACAAATAAATAAAAGTTGAAGGTTAATATTATCTTAGTACTAAGATGGAAAATAAAAGGTAGCCAAGAGTGATTTGGCTAGAAAGTGCTCATGTAAAAAATAATCATGCATGGTGACTACAATGAGAGCACAACAAGATTCAGGAATCCAGGAAGAATTGAAGACTTTTGGGTTCAACAAGGAAAAGTGATACAAGGAGAAAGAATTCGTTGCAATTACTATAATAGCAGTTATGCCATGGCTTGTTGGGACAACCATAAAGAGAGTATGTTTTCATGTTGCAAGTGTTTCTAATAATGTTGTTGCATATGTAGGGAAGAAAAAAAACTAAATTGTTGGTTATAAGTCTTATAAAGAGGCATGGAAGATTATATTGTCATCAACTAACCAAGTAACATCAAATTTATTTAATGGAAGCTATGCAGGTAAGTTTTTCTTGGGAAATTATGTTGCATAATTTCCCAAGGGGAATTTAGGTGGGAATTTCCCCAGATAGAATTTTATAATACACAGTATGGTATTATTTAAATGCATTAACATGAATAAGATATCACTAGGTGTGGTAAAGTCTAGAGGCCTTTTATGGATATCAAATATTTTATCTTTAGAATTCACATACTAACATAGTAACATGCCATGTTATTTTGGTTATGGGGTAGAAACAAAAGAAATAATAAGAACTTGTTATAGGAATCATGCCAGAAAAACTAGTCATGCATGAGACCAAGACATGGTTGGATATGGAAAGGTTATATACCACACGAATACCCAAAATATTTCGATCTTTAAATAATATCTATACTACAACCTTTTTTATAACACTAGTGCACACCAAAGAATTACATTCTTGGTGTATTGTTCGGGTCAAAAAGGAAGGCATCCAAATAATCAAGAAGACAATGGGAAGTGTGTGGAGAAGGTGTCAAGACATTGGCCAGATTTCCAATTTGTGGATAGTGAGATACATGACTTAGATAAGGATCATTCTGAAAATCAATTCAAATATGCATTGAATAGATACACATTGAGAGTTGCAGGCATGCCTAGTAAGTGGAAAAGTTGCACTTAGGCATGGTATAATTATATACTTGAATGCATTTTTTGAGTGCACGCATATATATTATTGCATGGAAATAATTATACTAATGGTTGAAGTGTTTCTAACTCATGGAGTTGAGAACATTTCAAGAGTTGTTAGGCATTTCAATAGGAAAGTTGCAAGTCAAGTAGTCACATGAGCATTGACTACAGAAAAAATTCTCTTCAGAAAAAGGAAGTAATGAACTTAATGATATCAATTATGAGCAGGCATATGCATAGAATGATAATTCATTTTATCTAATAAATATTTTTATAGTTGTGATGGAATTGATCAGTGTAGACAATTCTAAGAACATGTTATAAGTTTTTTGTACATATTTCAACAAAAGTATGATGCACATGAAATACTGACAATTTGTTGGCTGAATGCAAGATAGAAGCATTGCAGGAAAAATGGTATTCAACAGGGTTCTTGATGAAAGCCAGAAGGAAGAATGCATCTTATTATTGCAACAACAATGAAAAATTATGAAATAAAATTTCATATTTAGGGAAAATTTGAATTCCTTATGAAATAATTTTGAGTTCTAAATGAATTATTTTATGTTCTCTCATGATAACTACATGTGTGTGATGCAGATGAGACAATATTGGTCAAATCTTGAATGTTGGAAGAACTATTGTTGGAGACACTGAAGCCCTTCAATGGAGAACCTTGGTGAGAGGTTTTGGTAAGCGGTTGGCCCTCTCCTTGTCTGTGAAATCCTTTGGAATATGGATCTATGATCGATTATGTAGCAGTGAAAGTATGACCTAGACTAAAAGGGTGAGTGAAACAAGGAAGATGCAACTTAGGAATGCTTATGGCATGGTAGTTTCCATAAGGAGGGTGTGTCAAATGGAATAGTGAGCTGAATTATTTTCTTAAGTAGTTCTATGGAGTAGATCAAAGGACTTCCAACTATAGTATGAATACTAGAATAGGTGCTTGAAAGTAGAGCACCAAGTGAATAACAAGTTTACAATGGAAAAAGCTTGGAGAGTTTTGAACAATTTTGAATTAGACATGGTATATAATGCACTGAGGACAACGCATAAATAAGGGGAGGGGATTGTAATATCCCAATGTCGAGCCTCGGTTGTAATTTTGTATTGTAAACCTATTTGATAGGATGGCGAGCCAAGTTATTATAAGCTAGGAGGATTATGATATGATTAGGCTAGTGAGGCTGGATGTAAAGTCCAATGAACCTATTTTTGTATATTTAACACTCATATCATTAATATATTACATCATTGCATGTAGACCGACCACGATAAATAAGGATGGGGGACTAAGATCCACTAGGAAGGGAAAGGGAAGGGGCTAAGAGGCTAGGGAAGGGGGTTAATCTTGAGGTCTTATCTCCAAAGGAATATTATAATATATTCCTAAAATGATAAGGTTTGGACATAACCTTTTATCCTAAGTTATTTTGGGAAGAGGAATGAATCCCAAGTGGAGGGGAAGTGATATCCTAGAGATCCATGTATCATCTAGGACAAATGAAAATATATGTGGAGAATTCATCTATTTTGGGAATCTTGGACCCATTTACTCACGCACTGATCATGCACAAAGACAACCTTTTTCCACCATTGCTGAACCCTCTGGCACCGTGAACCTCTGTAACTATACGCTCTAGTATTTTGCTGAGCCCATACCCTTCCTTACCTTAGTTTTTTTTCTACCTTCATCTGTGTCCATAACCGAGTTTTTGTTGTAGTAGAAACCTTATTGGATTGTATTAGGAGATGGAATGAAGAGGCAGGTTGTCAGGCCCATGGATGGAAGAAGCAGTTTGTCAGTCCTATGAGCTACTCTCTCTAGGTGAGAGAGTTTGTTGTGATTGAAGAAGAAGGTTCTTAGGCCTATGAGAAACTCTCTCCAGGTGAGAGAGGTTTTTAGGGAAGTGAGTTATCTTGGAGGGATCCCAACAAGACGTATAGTGCTCCGAGAATTCATGATCTGGCCTATTGTTGAAGCCTTGGAAGGGAAGTGGAGCAGTCGATGGACTATTGGACACTAATGGTGTATACTTCATGGGGTGGGATAGACATGTGGGGAATGAGAGGTTGTGAGTTGTGTGTGTCAGTTGGATCCTTGGAGGAAGTCCTTCTTATTGATTGTGCAGTTTCCCGTTCTCCCTTCCTAGCCTAGGAATCTCTTTTCCTGGATGGAGTTTAGTGCCACCTTGGGGGTGACCCACTGTTGAGAGTGATGAGCAGTGTGGTATATTGTTGGCAGGTTCGTCAAAGGTTTGGACGCAGTTGGTGTACTTCAATTAAACGATAATTACCATTAGTTCCCATCACATGGAAAATATCCTCAAGAAAGGCCACTCTAATATTATTGCTCAAATCCATTATATTCAAGTCATTGATACACCCTTTGTGCATCCTTACCTCCAAGCTATCCTTTCCACACATCAAGATATTGTTTCCACGCCTCAGGGACTTCCTCCTTCTTGTGATGTTCATGATCATTCCATTCCCCTTGTTCCTAGCAGTCTTCCTCCCAATGTTCACCCTTATCATCATCCATTTCCATGGTTGGTTAATAATGGGAACTAATTGAATCCATTTAGGGCTTCCACACATGAATAATTGATCTAGAAGCGCATGTGACACCAAGCACTCCACCTAAAGAGAGGAAGGCGATGGAGAAAACCGTGACAACAGTGGTGGAAAGTATAAAGAATATCACAGTAGAGTGTTCTCAACTATATACAAAGACTATGGGTGTTTGGACACAACTTATTGAGGATAAGGGGAAACAAGAGATCAATCAAAAGATACAAGGTACGCAAGAAAAGGTGCCAAAATTCAAAGATGTGATAGGAACATTACCACCATCTAAGGTGGTAACTACAATAAATGAGAACACAAAATTGTATTCATAAATGAATCAACTCATATTGGAGCAACACACTCACGGACAACATATATAAGTAATTCAAGAGAAAGCATATAGAGTGACAACAACCTTAAAGACAACTCGAGAAATCATAAAAAATGTAACTGATAAAGGTGTCAAGAATATACAGACTCACGCCACTACATAAACAACTGACCACATTTTGTAGAAGGAACTAGAGGTTAAGGAAAAGGCCGCAACATCAAGAGATACCTTTGAAAAATTCATTGAACACTAGAAGAAGATGTCAATAGCTTGGGGCAAGCCACAAGTGTGTGTTGGGGGCCTTTTGGATAGGCATTTTGGTTAAGTTTTGGGATCTGTGCCAGAATAATTCATAGAAAAAAAGGTAGTTAGAATATGGAACAGAGTGGGTGATGGGAGAGGACTTTGAGGAGTCAAAGCATGTGACGGAGAGACGCACAAAAGGTGGAAAATAGTTCTATACCGTTGGGATTTTGGGGACCTATTTGTCCACTTTGTAATGGTATTATCTCTATTTTGATGTATAAATATGTAAAGCGTTTTTGGGTAAATGAGTTTGAGATATGAGAATTTCTTAGTGATTTTTGGGTAAGTGAGTTGAGCGAAGGAACAAATCTGAGGTATGACTGAGGAGTGAAGATTACACTACAGTAGAATGACTAGGTAGGTTTGGGTAATGTTATTGTTTTATATTTTGTAGCGCAATGCACAACTATAAGAGAATTATCAATGATTAATAAAATAATTCAGTCGTTGTGGACGTATCCCAAGGTGGGCGAACGACGTTAAACTTATGTGTTGTGATGTGTTTTCATGTTATGATGTTTAATGTTATTACACAATGATGATGTATGTTTAATGTATTTCTCATATATGATGTTATAATGTCACGCATTGAAGTATCAAGTAGAATATGATGAATCTTAAGTAGTTGTTAAGTAATGGGAACTATGCACATGGGTAAATGGTAGTAAGAACATGAAGAATGCCTCACTTCCCCTCATCACTGCAGAGCCCTGGTTCCTGTAACCCCTCTAGATACCTCAGGTGAGAATTAAATTACTCTATAGGTGATTTCAAAATGGACGATTTCTAATGGTTTTGTTGGTATGTGAATGATTAACCCTGGTTCTACTCACTGCACACCAACAAGATTTTTGTTGGACATGCTCCAGAAAAATATTGGGTATTAAAACACCCAGTGTTATGAAGTTCAGTGTGCACAAATGCATGTAGTGAAGAAACAACACTACATAAATAAGATCCAACAAGCATATAAAATAAACTCTCATATCACCCCACTTCCTAATCACCCATGTTGCAAATGCAATACACAAATTACAAATATAAAAGGGTAAACACTAAAGAAAAATCATAAGGACGTTGAAAGCACTACTATTACTATGGGAAGTAAAAGTAAACATGTTAGCGATATGGATGCTTGCTGGAAGTGGGGCCATGCTTGTCTGATATCGTGGCAACGTTTTTGGGGCTATGGGCATTCAATGGTAGCAAAGCAATACCAGGAAAAGAGAGGCAATTACCACACTTCAATCTATAAATAGTCAAAGATTCTCCATTGTGGTGTCTCATTCTTATAATATATCTATGTATGAATTAAAACAATGAATAAATCCTTTATTTATCACTCTAATTATTCAAGAGATTATCTCGTCCAATTCACCTTACTGGCCAATAGTATAGCTAGACGATGTGGGATCCATAGTGCAGGTACTATTGAAAAAGATCACGATCCAAAAGGTACAAATAATTTTTATCTAATGGGACTTATAGAATAATAGATAACTAGTTCTTCCTAGTAATTCACCATCTTTTGTGCCCCCACAACAACCCACTCAAATTTCTAGCTCAAGAGATTTATAGTGGCTTCCCCTCATTTCTAAAATTTTTGCAAGGTATTATATCACTATTGTATGGATTAGATGCTCACAGGGGAAGTTGATACTTTTTATAATACATTTTGGATCAAGACCTTATTTGTTGTAATACACCTATAAGATTCCAAATTCTTCATCTTATTTTCTTCACTGATTGATTTATCCTCATTTGAAATGATCAATTTCATGGACCCACTCAACCACATAATTTTTTCTCACTGATTGAACATCCCTAGACACCATCCAATCGATTGTTCAACATTAATATTTGATTCAATATGAAATAAGAACATACTCTCATAAATATTCCAACATGACCTTTCTAATAGTCATATCGGAAAGAGTTATGTTGAGATTAACCTTGTCGAAACACCTTTTCATGTGATCCATTATAACCTCGATGAGACTACTCCGATAAAATTTCACTTCGACATCATACATTTATGAGACATTCTTTAGTGTAAAATTTGAATGATGTGTCATTAAATTATTGGTTGAGGAAAGACATCCTAGTGATACAAGTCCAATATTCATGTAACCTCCCAATAATGTCGATGTTGATATGTGGAAAACATTGGTTGGCCTCAATATTGGTTAATTGAAAGTCACATACTTATCGAAGGCACAATCTGTCCAAATAGCCCATTTAGTGAGAAGAGAATATTCCTCGATACTTTCTTTCGTAGGTGTAAAATGGAGAAATCGTTTGACTCCGATGATGGGTTACTTCGATGAGAATGGTATGATAATGCTCAAGTTATTGCATAACTACATCCTCACAATTATACCCTTGACACACTAATCAATGCATGGAAGATAATATTCCTCGATTCCTTTTCGTTGGAGTACAATATGACCCGTGGACTACCCCTCCTCCGATAGTAATAACTTCAATAACTTTGTTAGGAGTTTTGAGTATGATTTCCAACTTTTGTGACTCTAACATTCATATTTGGGTGATCTATACCTTTGAATTACATTAATGGATAAGTGATGTTTTTTTGTGAATTGGTTCTTGTGCACATATGATCCAGGATCTTTTCATTAGGTGACTTATTAAAGAATTGTATTAAATGAGAATAAACAAAAGTACACCATAAAGAAGGAAAAACGCAAAAGGAAATAGACATAATCATGCAATATGAACACAAAGAAATTGATAATGGAGTTCGTCCTTGGTGGACTACGTCTCCGGGTCCTGCTCTCAAATGGGTAGGTCTTTTTATTAACTCCACAAAAGAATTGGACAAAATACATAAGTATACCTCATTATGGAGTTAAGTCACAAAATATTTTCTCAGATCAGAAAACTAACACCAACACTACGTTCGTGGTGTCGTTTTAACTAAAAATTACTATCTCCATGCCTCGATCCGAGTCAGACACTTTTTGGCCCAAGAGGCACCCTTGCCTCGGTTTACGTGCCACTGCTCCTATAATAAATGACTGAAAATATCGAACTTCATGCAAAAATCTTGAAAATCATGCCCAAGTATATAAAAATTTGTATGGGTGCACCTGGTCTCACCTCCCATGCTCTTGTGTGTCTCGAACTCTGGCGATACCCCCCTTTTATACTAAAACTTGGCGGTTGAGCAATAATTGACATGGTTGGTGCATTGGTTGTGGAGGCTATTTGAAGGCGTAGATTGTCGGAAGGTTCCAGGGTTGAATCCCACAGACTCCTCCTTTTAGCACATTGTTGGCGCGCTCTACTAATTATGGCAGGAAAAGAATATGGTAGGTGTGTCATATATGGTAGATCCCTAGTTATTTTTAGGGGATAGTTACAATGTGGCTAAATCGACTGAGTGTTGGAATATAGCGGAAATATCGCCATATTTGGTGGAGTTCCGTTGGTATATTTTTTTTTTTAAATTCGGTCACGGAGCCTCCTTGTGCATTTTGGGGGTGCCACGTGGCGCCCTCCTATTGGGTCACGTGGCATCTGCTGATTTTCCCATATGTATGCTGACGTCACGTCAGGACAGATTGCACCTTCTGGGTGGTGCCATGTGGCATCACCTGGGGGTGCCATGTGGAACCTTTTTTACTCATCCACATAACACCCTAAAAATTCCAAATCTGAGTGACACATGGTAGCCTCTAGTGCTACCACATGGCATGCTGACATCATCATGACATGTGTCACCCTCTACGCTTTCCATGTAGGTTGTACAGACACTGACATCATCCATATTGATGTTGATGTCAACAATACGGATGCTGACTCATCCCTGCTAACTCGACTAGGTTGACCAAAACGTTGATCGCTTATATCTTTTGATTCGTAACTCCGCTTGATGAGCCATTTGCGCCGTTAGAAATATTGCTATGTGCTCTTTGCGATCATGCCATTTTCAGTAAGTTTTGGGAACTTTGATATTTTTCCGTTTTGTTGTCTGCTGAAGCCATTCTAAGCGTCATGAGTTGCTTCTATGCATTCTGAGTTGTTCTTATCCTTCTCTGGATCCTTTTTGGATCACGCCTTCCCACTGAGAGATTTTTGGACTGCCAAAATATTTCATTAATCAAATGGTAAGTGAGGGAAGAGTCCCCTCACTTTGTCCTTCTCAATCGACTTTGACTTTCTTGGATGTGTTCCCTTTAAGCCTACTTGAAGATAATCAACATCATCCCTGCATGAAGTCCTCGTCCTTCTGTCCAAGATGATATCTTCCTGTAACTCATCCAAGTACTTAGGTGAAATATCATCAACTGAAGGTATTGAAACTTCCTCATCCTGATCCATGATCGTGGGAGGCTCAAAAAGTTTCAATTTCTCTACGTTCACAATGGAGTAAATTTCCATATAAGGTGGAAGATATAAATGAAAATATTAAGTGTCGCTTTCTCCAAAATAGTGAAGGGTACATATTGGATGGGATTGAGTTTCTTTCCTTCACCCTTCAATCATTCCTTGCTAATGTGAATCCATACCTAGTATCAAACCTAGAAATGATGATCAACCCTGTGCTTGTCATGCCGAGCTTTATACTTTGCTTGACTCTTTTCCAGCTATTCCGTAACTACCTGGTGTATCTGTTGAATATTCTGGATGAACGTGCAGGCTCTGTCCTCTATTTTCTCTTCATTCACATCATCATCTCTCCCATACATCAAGTCCAAAGGAACCTTTGGTAGGTACCAAAAACATGTCTCAAAAGGTGAACTCTGAGTGGATGAATGTAAAGCTCGATTATAAGGATGTTGTACATAGGGTATATATTCATCCCATAACTTAAGATTCTTTCTGCAGTAGCCTCAAATAAAAAGTACCACTATTTTGTTTACCACCTCTGTCTGTTCATCGGTCTGTGGATGAAAAATCAATGCTCCTCTTCAATTTGGTGTCCATCATTCTCCACAAACTGGTCCAAAAATCCCCAAGGAATCGAGTATATCGATTCGAGACAATGGACGTGGGTAACCCAAAGTGAACCCAAACATGTTGAAAGAAGAGATTAGCAGTCTAATCAGCAGTGATCTTCTTTTTACATGGCATCAAGATACACATCTTGATGAACCTATTTACTACAACATACAAATAATCATGACCCCTTTTGGTCATTGGTAAGCCCCCTACAAAATCCATGGAAACACTTTCTCATGGATGGGATGGAACAATATGTGGTGAGTATATATCCAATTTTGTATTAGTGAGATTACAAGTAGAACACATCACACACTCCTTTACATATTTAGTAGTAGAACACATCACACACTCCTTACATATTTAGTTACAATTTCTTTCATTTGGAGGCCAATAAAAAAATCTCTGCAAATGAGCCATAGTTTTTCTTACCCCAAAATTCCTAGACACAAGAGAAGTATGAGCTTCCCGTATCACATGGACTCATTCACTTGTAGGAATACATAGCTTCTCAAGATGATAGAGTAATTTTCCTTCCATACAATATTTCTCTACCTACGCACCATGGGTTAGCTTCTCATATACTTCTTTAAAATTTTCATCGATGGCATATTTATCCACATAGTTATCATGAGATAAAGAAGTATTCTTCAAAATAATAGAAGCAACAATAGGAGGTCTAGAAAGAATATCGATTACCTTTTTACTTGTACCCTTATTGTACTTGATTACCAAATGACATTTTTGTAAAAAACCCATCCATATGTAGTGCCGATATTATTGCATCTTGGTCTGTGATTGAAGATACTTTAAGGGTTGGTGATTTGTATGTATAATTGTTTCCTTACCTAACAAGTAGTGCTTCCATTCCTTTATGCTTTGAACTAATGCATACACCTCTTTATCATATGTAGGATAGTTAACAAAAACTTGGTTAAAAGTATCAGAGTTGTAATAGATAGGCTTACAATATTGCATCAATACTGCACCCATAACGTATCCGCTGGCATATGTCTTGATCTCGAACGACTGTTGAAGATTCTATAGTGATAATAATGGTGTGGTACTTATCTTCTCCGTCAAAATATTGAAATGTTTTTGTTGCTTTCCTTCTCACTGAAAAGTGTTCTTCACACTGGTTAAGGCATGAAAAGGAGTTGCTATAAAGGAGAAGTTGGGAACAAATATCCTCCAATATTGGACTGCACCCAAGAAGATTCAAACTTCGATTACACTTTTTGGCTCAGGCCATTTTACAATCACTTCGATTTTGGAAGGATCAATCTTCAATTTTCCTCCTCACACGATATGACCTAAGTATACAAGTGCAGTCTTTCCAAATTCACGTTTTGACATTTTCACATACCACTTTTCTCTTTGCAAAGTATCCAATACATGTTTTACATGCCTTACATGTGCATCTCATGTCCCACTAAAAACAATAATTTCCTCTAAATATACAATCACAAAGTCATCCAGGAAAGTCCTGGATACATCATTCATCACATGCATGAAAGTTGTCGGAGCATTACAAAGCCCAAACGGCATAACTAACCACTCAAACAATCCTTGTTTGGCTTTAAAGGCAGTCTTCCATGCATCCTGTTCTGCGACCCTGATTTGATGATATCCACTACGCAAATCCAACTTAGTGAAATAAACAAAATTCTTTAATTGATCAAGTAAATCATCTATGCGAGGAAGAGGGTATCTATTTTCAACCGTGATTTTATTCAAAGCTTGACAATCGAAACACATTCGCCATGTGCCATATTTATTTGGCACCATCACAGTCAGAGAACCACACGAAGATGAATTGGGACTTATGACCCCTTGATCCAATAATCCCTTGATCCAGGTGGATATTTATGGCCACCCACCTCTTCCAAGTGGCTCAAAATAGTTTTCTGACAATTTTGGCAATTTACTATTTTTAGCAGTTTTAACTTCTGGGGCGATTTTGAGGGCCTAAATGAAGGTTTTCAGGGATCGAGCTTCTCAATGATAACTAAAGGAATCATTGATGCCCCAAAATGAATCTCCTTGATGATATATTTCCAACGGGCTATCATACACCTAAAATGGAGATTGTATGCAAAATTTACGACCCAAGGAAGTTGATGTACTAACTTACCCAAATGGGGCCCACATGACTTTTGGTGCTTCATCTCCTAGGGTTAGGTTTTTGGATGTCTAGGTTTTTTGGCATTCTCATTTATTGTAAAAAGTCCTTCAGAGCCTCATTGTAATCATCTTATTGTGAATGAGCATAGCTGTCACATCTCTTCTCATAGATAAGTTGCCACCATTCCAACAAGCTTGTTTCCGCTGCATTTTATAGTTTCATCTTATTTCCTTATTGAATAGAAAACCAGTTTTACTGTATCTCTATTATTTTATGTTAAGAACCTATTAATAATATGTATTCATTTCATTCTTCTCATAAAATCCATATCAGTGGTATCAAAGAAGTCTTCTCCTTGTCGTCTTAATGCATGTCCCCAACGAGGTCGGAGTACAAAGAGTTGGGTCTCAAGCTTGTTTCTCTTGAGGAAAAAATCTCTCGCACACCCAAGCGACCTCTCATGGTAGGAGAAATGAAATATGATAGGACAGGAGATCATTTCAAACTGTTTATTGAGGAATCCCTCACGCAACAAAGGAATAAGATGATGGATAGTTTCGCGCAAATCCTTCGACGACTACCAACAAGCGACACATCCTCTTCGAGCAGAGGCACCACCCCATTCAAGGTACAAATAAACTTCAATATTCCTATATTTGAAGGTTAGATACATGAAGATGTTGTAGACAAGTGGTTGAATCTACTAGAAGGGTATTTTTCTGTCCATAACTTTTCGAATAGAAAAAATATTACTTTTGCGCTCCTGAAAGTCGTTCCCCACGTCAAATATTGGTGGGAAAAATTCTGTGAGAAAAAGGAAACAGAGGAACCCTCACTCTTTACAGTCAAAACCACCTAGGATTCCTTCATGTATGTTATTAAGGAACAATACTACCCTGTCATAAGTTATGACGACTTGTATACAAAATGGACCACACTGCGGAAACAAAGAGACCAAGCAGTGCCAGATTTCATGAATATCTTTCATACCTTGCGCACCAAGATTGGTATCAAAGATTCAGAGTGACATTTGGTGCTCAAGTATCACAGTGCTCTGCATATATACATCCATACTGAAATGGAATTTTCGTACATCTCATCCTTGGGAGCGACCTACCGATATGCCATCAAAATTGAGCAGAAGATTAAACCAAAGACGCATCAATTTTGTCCTAGGAACCCCTCACAAAAAAAATCAAGAAAGGGAAGCCCCAACCCATAGAACAAAGGACAGAGAAAATATGGATAGTATCAGGACAACTAGTCCAATCCATAAGCAAATAAGGACACCAGAAATACAAAGAAAGATACCGGAAAGTGGTGCGACCTCCATAAGAGCCCTTGGCATAACACTGCTAACTGCCACTCAAAGAAGTCGCTAGTGGCCAAAGTGAAATACTATGAATCAGATGCAGGTTTAGACTCTGAGTGAGAACCAGAAAGGGGAAGACAGATCATTGATGTGGAACCCAGTGCCACCATTTCTACCACCAAGCTCTGGTCCAGTGAATTAGATGAGCCAGAAGAAGGAGGACCTCTCTTCCATTCATAGATGTGGGTAAAAGGCACCCTGTTGCACTTCATCATGGATAGTGGTAGCCAGAGGAACCTCATCTCAGTAGAGGTCATCAAGCGGTTGGCCTTCCTGACAACACCGCACCCACAACCCTACACCATTGGATGGCTCCGCCAAGGAAGCGATCTCCGCGTCATCCAACAGTGTCGACTATCGTATGAGATCAAGCCCTTCAAAGGTGAGGTATTGTTTGATGTTGCTCCTCTCGAAGTTTATGATTTTCTTTTGGGCCAACCTTATTTATGGAAACGTCATGTTGTATATGATTCTAGACCTCATAGTGTTATTATTACTTTGAAAAAGAAATTGTACAGGATACCTAAGGAAGTCCCCCCTAGTGTTATTTCCTTAATCTCTGCTAAGCAATGCAGGAACGTCATCTCTCAGATGGGGAATTTTTTCTTCTTTGTGATTCACTCTCAGAATAAGTGAAATATCACAGCCACATCCAGGGTCTCTGTGACTGACCTCTCCACACAGCAGAAGCAAGTAGATAAGGTCTTGGAAGAATACTCAGATATCTTCTCCTCACCTACTGGGGTACCTCTGCACTGCCAGGTCAAGCACCCCATCGATCTGACCCCCTGTGCACCACTTCCCAATGGGTCAGTCTATCGTCACTCTCTATTAGAGAATGAGGAGATCAAGTGATAGATCCAAGAACTAATACATAAGGGGCACATCTGTCCCAACTCATCAAATTGTGGGAGCCCAATCATGTTGGTACAGAAGAAAGATGGAACTTGATGACTCTGCATTGATTACCGAGCTCTGAATAAAATCACATTTAGAAACCAATACCTGATTCCCCGAATAGACAACCTACTTAATCAACTCATGGGGGCCAAATAATTGAGTAAGATTGATCTAGAGTCTGGCTACCACCAGGTCCCGATAGAACAAACAGATGTATGGAAAACCTCCTTCAAGTCAAAGGAAGGCCTTTTTGAATGGTTGGTCATGCTCTTTGGTTTGACAAATTCTCCAGCCACTTTCATGAGGATGATGAATGATATCCTATGACCATTCACCAATACTTTTGTAGTGGTGTATTTGGATGATATTCTCATTTACAGCAAGACTTGGTCCGAACATTTGCAACATATTTAGAAGGTTCTGCACACCCTATGGAAACACACGCTATATGCCAACTTGGAAAAATGCTCCTTCGGCATGGACAAGGTCCATTGCCTAGGCTACATAATTGATCATCATGGCGTACATGCGGATCCATCCAATATACAAGTCATCCATGACTGGCCAGCCCCAACCACACTCATTGAGCTTCAGAGCTTCTAGGGCCTTGCTAATTTCTACCACAGGTTCGTGTTGGGATTATCCCATATTGCATGGGCCCTTAGCCAAATAGCCAGGGGTGGTGGTAAGGTGAAATTTTCATGGGGCCAGTCCCAAAAACAAGCGTTCAATGATTTGAAACAACACTTATGCTCAGCCCTAGTAATTTCACTACCAGACCTACAACAACCCTTTGAGATAGAGACATATGCTTCATACTATGCGATGGGTGTTGTTCTCACTCAGCATGACCACCCCATGGCCTATCATAGTGAGACACTATCAGATGTTGTCAGTAAGTACCCTACTTACGAAAAAGAAATGTAATCCATTGTGAAAGCCTACCACTAGTGGAGACATTATATTCTTGGGAAGGAGACAATCATCCACACTGATCATAAGCCACTATAGTTCATACAGACATAAGGAAAATTGCAAAATGATCGCCATCAAAAGTTGTCCACATACTTGCATCAATTCCACCTCAACATCAAGTATAAAACAAGAAGCACCAATCACGTTGCTAGTTGCCTCAGCAGACCTCCAATCGCAACACTCATTATGGTGCTAGACTTCTGCAACCATAATACCTCTGGATGGACCCAACTCTATGAGATAGGCCTGGACTTCGCCACCACCTACCAAATGTTGGGTGCAAACGTAGTTGTCAATAATTTCCATCTTCAGGATGGATTTTTGTGTCGTATGGGACATATCTGTGTTCCATCAAGTGAGAGAGAGAAGTTGATCTAGGAATACCACTACAATCACATTGAAGGACACTTCGGTGTTGAAAATACAATGGCGATGTTACAGAAACATTTCTACTGGCTGAAACTTCGACAGGAGGTCAGAAAGTATATCAGGTCCTGGACTTCCTGCACTATTGCCAAACCAACCACTAAGAAACAAGGCTTGTACACCCCTCTTTCTACTTCGGACAGGCCATGGGAATCCATATCAATGGACTACATGTAGGGCCTCCTATCCACCAAGAGGGGAAATGAATATTTTTTTGTGGTTTTTGATCAATTTTCTAAGATGGCTATTCTGGTTTCCTGCAAGAAGAACATCACAGCAGAGGCCACTGCCAAGATCTTGTTTGAATGATTTTGGGTACATTTTGGAATCCCGCAAACTATTGTCAGATTGGGACAGTTTATTTCTCAACACATTTTGGTCGTGCCTCTGGTCACTGTTGGACACCAATCTCACCAAATCCATGGAATTCCACCCCCAGACAGATGGCCAAACCGAGGTTGTTAATCGAATGATTGTGCATATCCTTCGCATGTATAATTCAAAGAACCCTCGCACATGGGATGAGAGCCTTCCCTATGTCCAACATATCTACAACTGAGCCCTGCATAGCTCAACTGGCCACAACCCCTTTCAGGTGGGGTTGGGATTCCAACCATTGGGTCCCATAGAGGTTGCACTTCCCCTTGCGGTCACCTGGATCGAATCATCTCCTGCTCCGAATGAAGCTGCCAAATCCACCCGGTTCATTGAGAGGATCCACCACATCCTCCAATAGGTCCAAGATATCCTACATAAGTCCAATGATAAGTACAAGAAACAACATGATCAACATCAGGTGCTACATAAGTTTTGGGTGGGAAAAAAAGTTTGGTTGCACTTGCAGAAAGAACGCCTTACAGGAGCCCATGAGAAGCTTCTCCAACTCCATTATGGGCCATACACCATCACCAAGGCCATGGGGGATAATTATTTTGAGCTCAACATTCCTCCTTTCCTTGGCCTGCACCCAGTGTTCAACATGGATCTCCTTCGCCCTTATTTCCCACCATTATTGGACACCTCAGATGTAGCAGAGCAGCTGACACCAAAACATCTCAACCCCGACTCCATAAAATAGGAATCCAATGATCAGATTATGGAAACATAGATCAAGGGAACTTGACAACAAAGGATCCATCTTTATCGAGTCGTCAAAGCAGGGCAGCCCCTGCACCAAGGCAAGTGGCTCACCTGGGGTCAAATTGAGCAGAAATTTCCTCATATGATGGGGGAAATCAATGAAATGGATACCATTTCTTCCTAAGGAGGTAGGATTGATATAGGTAGATATTGGTGGCCACCCACCTCTTCTAACTGGCTCAAAACAATTTTTAGTAGTTTTAACTTTTGGGGCCATTTTGAGGGCCTAAATGAAGGGTTTTCAGGATAGAGCATCTCAATGATATCCGAAGGCATGATTGAGCCCCCAAAATTAATCGCCTCAATGGTACCTTTCCAATGGGCTATCATGCGCCTAAAACGAAGATCATATGAAAAATTTACGACCCCGAGAAGTTGATGTACTAACTTACCCAAATGGGGCCCACATGACTTTTGGCACTTCATCTCCTAGGGTTAGATTTTTGGATGTCTAGGGTTTTTGGAATTCCTTTTTATTGTAAACTGGCCTTCAGATCCTCATTGTAATCATCGTCTTGCGAATGAGTGCAACCGTCACATCCCTTCTCAGAGATAAGCCACCACCATTCCAGCAAGCTTGTTTCCGCTGCATTTTACAGTTTCAGCTTATTTCCTTATTGAATAGAAAACCAGTTTTACTATATCTCTGTTATTTTGTGTTAAGCACCTCTTAATAATCTATAGTCATTTCATTCTGCTCATCAAATCTGTATCATCCCTGTACCTTCTTCTTGATCTCTGTCATCTCCACAACTGACATCCTATACATGCCCACATTAGGAAGAGGAGAATCATGTTGAAGATGTATCTCATGTTAGATTTCCCTCTTAGGAGGTAATCCATCTGGTTCCTGAAAAATATCATCATACTTATTAACAATATCAATTAATTCCTTTTTATGAGACAAATCACATCCTTGGAAAGTGTCATATGTCCCGACATCTTTCTCTTTGACGACCATGAGTACATATCTATTATTAGTGGTAATGAGTCTTTTCATTTTCCCTTCACTAACAAGTGTTGTATTTACCCTCATATTATGAGCTATAACAATATATTCCACTCCCCATTTATTAATTTGGTATTTGTTCTCATGATGAAAGAAAACTATTTTTCTATCATAAAGATAAGGACTTCCCAACACTATGCCACATATATCAAGTGGTACAACATCCAAATCCACTTCATCAATCAACTTTGAAGTAATAGAAAATCTGACCCTACATTGTTTGGTGACATTAATTTTTTCTTTGTCACATAACCAACCAAGAGGGTAAGGCTTTGGATGTGGTTTCGTTACAAGACCCATCTTCTTGACAAGTGCTTCATATATTAAGTTTACTTGGGAACCGAGATCAAATAATGTGTTTATCTTAGTATGTTTAGATACAACTCATATATGAAATAACCCATTCCTCTTTCATTCATCAATATGAGATTCATCATTGGAACTTGAACTAGCATGAATGGAATATTTACCTTGTACTCCAACTGCGATGATATTTCCTTCATCTCCTGATTAGGTACCAAGATCTTGTTGCACTATAGAAACAGTCCTTGTCTTCCCCTTTCCACCAAACTGTTTTAGTTTCTTTTTTGGATGTAGTTTCCAATAGTGTTATTTATCATGACCGCTCCTCTTGCAATGAGTGCAAGATTGTTTTCCTCCTTCTCTCGTCACTGTAGCATTATTCTTGTCCTTCCTTTTGAACTTCTTGAAAGTCTTGTGTGGGAAATTGGAAGGTTTCTTTGTGGGATCTTCTTGAACATGTTTCCCCCTGTTCTCAAGGTGAGTGGCTTGCACACAAACGTCGTCAAGACTAGTGAGGTAAAACAAGATCAAAGTATGACAAATATAACTGTGAAGTGCACCAATATACTTCATTAAAGTTTCATAAGAATCCAAAGGAATATTCAATGCTAGATCTTTCTTCCTAAATTATTCTGTGAAACTTTGTATAGTGTTGGCACAGGGGCAGACCCAGAGTTTATCTCCAAGAATGCACCAACAAGCCCTAACTACTAGCCCTTTCGACAACACCTTTGAGGCAGATGCAGTCTCACCCGAAGTAGCTATGGGGGGTTGCAGGACACATATGTCTACAAACAAGAGAATACAAAGTGGATCCAATACAATAACAACACATCATCTAGATATCAATTTCCAGCTTAGATCTACTTCGCACAACTATCTGTTGGATATAACACAATAATGAAATAATAGTATATCTATAAAGAAGAGAAAACCACATCAATCACATACAACACCAATATATATGTAGTTCACCCTCTCTCTAGAGATACGTCCACACAACTGTTCTTTATATTATATTAAGATGAAAGTGTACAATTCCTATCTGCACTCTTATCTAACAGATCTTATCTCTTTCTCTCTATCTTCTCTCCCTGCGCACCCAGTTGTAGGGTTGATCTTCGCACCCAGCTAAAGATATTACAACACAAACTTCACTCACTCCTCAATGTCTCTCTCTCTCACTACAATAATCACTCATAACAATAACGAACTTTGAACAATAACAATAACAACGACAACAACAATAACCCATCCCAGGTTCTCTTGACCTTTATTTATACATTACAGTAGCTCATCGATAGCCTTAAGAAAAACCCTAAGTGTCAAAACCCTAGATACCAAAACCCTAGGTCAACTTGACCCGTGTTTTCAGGGCTTCTCCAGCCTATTTTTCCTTCCTTCTCATGTTGTGCTCCAAAGGATCCAATGGTGGATTTTTCAACTTGTTGAGTTGTCCATGATCTATCTTCCTTGTTGGTCTATCATCCTCGATCTCTTCATCCAACAAATTTCTTTCTCTTACTTCATTCCATCTTTTCTTCTCTTCTTCTCACTTCGACTCAGTATCAGTCATTGTGTCTTTCACACAGTTCACATTCTATATTTTATGCCTTACTCTTTTCTTACTTCCATACCCAAGGGCCAACAGGCCCCCAACACTCACCTGTGACTAGTCCTGAGGCACTTCAGATCCGACCCTTCTAATTTTCTTCGTCTTCAGTCTGCACAGAGAAGCCTATGCTTTCTTCTCTTTCCTTCCCCTCTGTGTGTAGACTGTATTTCCTATGTCTGGTAACTAGTTTCAACTGCACCTGGTACCTGGATCCTTTTCCTTATACTTTTAGTGAGAGTTTCGAGGTAGCTGGTTGTCATAGTATAGTTTCAACCAGCTCATGTTCACAAAACCTTCCTTCCATTTTCCATTCAAGGTATTGAAATGTGCAACTCCTCCTTTCATGGCATAGACAACCTCACATGGCCCCAACCAATGTGTTATGAAATTTCTTGGATGATTCATGAATTTGATGTCGTATATCAGTACCAAATTGCCTTGCTTAAATGCCTTCTTCTTGATATGTCTATCATCGTAGACCTTTTCTCTTTCCTTCTATACCTTCTATTGGAATTGTGCAATAAATCTTTCTTCTTCTATATTGACCAACTGCGCGAGCCTCTCTTGAATAGTTCCAGTGTCATCCATATCTGTAAAGACTATGATTCTTAAGCTTGGGACAAAATATTCCATCGGGACAACTGCTTTGAGACCATAAACCAACTTAAAGGGGGTTTGCATTGTTATCTTCTTGCAAGTGGTTCTATAGGCCCATAGTATTGTTGGTACTCTTAAATCCTAGTCATCCTTGTTTACACTGCAAATCTTCATCAACGTTGTCTCCAAGATCTTATTTAATGCTTCAACTATCCCATTCACTTGTGAGTGGTAGGGTGTGGTATTCTGATGATGGAATGCAAATTCCTCGGTCAAGGATTCAATGGTATTATTAATAAAATGTGTGCCTTTATCACTCATAAGGATCTTTGAGAATCCAAACCTGGTTATGATGTGATCAAATATGAATCACACAACTGTAGTTGCACTACAATCTCTGACTACTCTTTCTTTGTCCCATCTGGTCAAGTACTTTGTCGCAATGATTATATATCTGGCTCCTGTGGTCTTTCTTGGTGGGTTTATAGGTCCCACGAAGTCAATGGCCCATTTCTCAAATGCTTGTAGGGTCATCTGTGTTGCTAAAGGAATGTCATCTCTTCTAGACAATTTCCCAACTCCTTGGCATACATCACAGGCTCTGTAATAGTATTTAGCATATCTGTGTAAGGTAGGCTACCAGAGGCCAACTCTAAGAGCCTTCTACACTGTTTATTTTCTTGTGTAGTGTCCTCCTTTGATGCCTTCATGATCTTCTGCAAGGATAAATGGTTGCTCAACCTCCATAACACACCTCCTCAATATCTCATCAGGTCCCATGTTGTATAGTTGTCCAACTATAAGTGAAACGTCTACAACGCACACTACTAGTTGTTTCTTCTGGGTGATTTTATATTCACTAGGTGCCATTCCTGTTGACAGGAACTAGACTATCTCCACGAAGTGATCATCAATATTTCTAATGGCCAACAACTATGCATCCGACAATGTATCCTCCAAACTAGTAGGCTCTTCTCCATGTTCCAACCTCGACAAGTGGTCAAGACCTTTGTTAATTCTTCCTAGCTTAACCATAATCTCAAAATAATATTCCTAAAATAGAAGAATCCATCTGCATATTCTCCCCCCCAACACTAGCTTTTTTACTAGGAAAGAGTGATCAGTAAACATTTTAAAGTGTCCTCCCAACAAGCAGTGGTGAAACTTATGCAACGCATACACCATGGTTACCCTTCTCTCTCAGTGGTGGTGTAATTAATCTCAGTTGTTGATAGCTTCTTGTCAGAAAAGGATAACAGGTGGTCAATGTCTCTAGCTCCTGGTTGTGCTAACACAACTCCTAATGAAATAGAATATGCATCGACATGCACATGGAATTCCTTGCTCCAATTTGGGAAAACTAGAATAGGTGCAGTAACCATTTTTTGGTTTAGTGTGTCAAAGCTCTACTGACATTCTTCTGTTGAATGAAACTGAAAGTATTTTTTCAAAAGATTCTCCATGAGTATTGTGATCCATGCATAGCCTTTAATGAACTTCTTGTAGTATACAGTGTGCCTGAGCGTAGTGCCCAACTATTTGACTGAAGTAGGAGGGAGCAGATCAACTATAATGGAAATATTAGATGGGTCTACCAGTAGTCCTTTCTTACACACAATACGACCTAATAACACTCCAAAGGGTGAAAATAAGATGCACTTCTTTAGGGTCAAGGAAATCTAACACTGCCTGCACTTATCTAAGATTAGTCTTAAACATTCATTATGATTTTGTAATGAGCTAAAAACAGTCTAATCATCAAAATATGCTTCCATAAATTTATGTAAAAACTCCTTGAACGCTTCGACCACTACCCTAGAAAATATGGTTGGGGAATTCTTCAATCCAAACAACATCACTGTATACTGGTAGGATCCCCATTTAGTTGCAAATGTGGTCTTATGGAGATTTTTCTTGGCAATTTGGATCTGATGGTATCCTGAAAATCCATCTGTAAAAGAATATAACTCCTGTCCCCCTACATTATATAAAACTTCGTCAGTAAATGGTGTAGGGAATGGGTCATGCAAACAAGCATCATTCAGCTTCCTGAGATCTACACAGATCTTGATCTCTCTAGTCTTTTTATCTTGCAGCACCATAGGGCTAATCCATTCTGACTCTTCAACAGGCTCTCTGATTCCTGCCTCCAACATTATGTCAAGTTCAATCTTCACCTTCTCCTTATATTTATGGTTCAATATGTAGGGTCTCTGTTTAACTGGCCTTGCATTTGGTTTCAAAGGGATGCTCATCTCTCCCATGGGCCTATTAATTCCCTTCATATCAGTGAACTTGGTTGGAAACAAGTCTTGATATTCATGTAGTAACTATGTGATCTTGTCAATAGTGGAAACATCCCAATAATCTCCAACATTTGCAATCTTCGGTGTTTTCTCTGTTCCAATATTGAATTTTTTTTTATTTTAATTGGTTTCGCAATGAAAGGTAGCTCAATTTTTGGTCCTTCTATGTCTCTTTGGCCTTCTATTTCAGCGATGTTCACCTTCCTAGGATCATCGTCTTCGTTAGCATTGATATTGTAACAACCTTGAAGTTTCTGAAGAGGCACAATCCATTCGTCCTCTTCTTGTTCCAAAGGGAGGCTAGGTGCCTCCTAAAATACTTTTTGTCTTACACTCTGTAATGCTTGATCCACTCTAGGATATTGGATTTCAAACAAAAAGGTAGTTACAAAGTTCTGGTTCATACCTTCCCAATCTATAATGATGAGGTGCAGTTTTTTTTTAAGATACCAGTTGATAGGGGTTGTGTCTAGTGTGTTGATGAATTTTTGCACCCACTGCTCTTGAGGAATGTTGCTCCAGGCTTCCTCGCAACTTCACACATGGTCCTTCAGACAACTTTGACCTGTGTACCTAACTTCACAGCCTTCTACTTTCTTTAAGAACTGCATTGTCATCAAAGTGGGACATTGTACCCAATATGTAATGTTGTTTTTGTGTGTCCCCCACCATCTTGCTGGGGTTTCTTTCAAGGCCTCATCCATTGCCAACAATCTTTTTGTGTTGGTACAATTTCTTCAAAGTCCAACAAGAATTCTTCTAAATGATTTATACCATAAAATATGGGCAAGTTACTTATTGTTGTGCTGATCCAACGAACTTCTCAAGTTAATCTAGCACATATCATTGTATATACTTCATAAATTTTGTTCTAACAGTTCTCCAGTTCTTTTTCTAAATCTGATGAACATGCGTTGTTACTTCGCCAACCTAGGTTGCCATCCACCATAGGATTAATGTAATTCGTTGTCTGTATGTTAATTTGTATATGTTTTCTAGTTCATATGCATGGTCTTCTTCTCTGATGGGTTCTGTGTATCTCTTACCTTCATCGGGATCCAAAGGTGCAATGACCCTAAGTCCATCTCCTTCAAACATCATTCTTATTTTCTTTAAATCAACCACAGTGGAATTATTGAAAGCCCAATAAATTCCTAACAACGTAGGGTAAGGACAACTATCGTCAACTATCTCAATAAACTCAAAGTTTGCAAATGTCCTTACTCCATCAATGTCCACAGGGACATGTTCCAATATTCCAAAGGGGCTTATAGCTTGTTGATTAGCCATCCTAAGCATGATAGGGGAATAGATAAACTTAGGTTTTCCCATCAGTGCCTAGGTCTTCTTCGTCATGACATTGACCTCCGACCCTAAGTCGAGGACCACATAATCGATATCATACTCTCCAATTTGAGCATTCAGGTGTAGTTCCTTATTTTTCCTTCTCTTTTTAAAGACTTGGTGTACTACTCTATTTAGCAAGGGATCTATATTTCCTAGCTCGTACTGTCTGATTAAATTTTGTAGCTCTTGTACAATGCTTTCATCCTAAATCAAATTAATACAAGCATATAAGAATTCCATGAGCTTGATTACCTCTTTTCCTTCTCCTGGCAGAGCAGACTGGTCGAATGCTAGAGGAATTCCAAATTCTCTTACTTATGGTTGTGTCTTTGATGAAGAACCTTAGTCTCTCCCGAATTCTTTTCTTGCCTTTTTCTTTCTTTGCATCGAAAACTCGTGTCTTCTCTGCAGCTTTTCTGACTCCTTATTCTTCCATAGTCTTTCCTTGGGTCGCTCTGTATTCTCCTGTAACAATGCCTCCTCTAGTGATAATAATGACTCTAGGGTCCTCTCCATGAGGTTCAACATATATCAGTTGCACTTGCGGGTTCTATTGAGGTCCTCGTCTCTCCTGAAGTTTGGCTAGCAACACAGGACAATCTTCAATAACATGTTTGAATGAGTTGTAGTAGCTGCAAGTGGTACAAGGGTTATGGCAGTCCTTTTCTAAGTGTCCTAGTTGTGCTCAGTTATAACAAATGATTTTTCCCCTACCTTGACCCATACCTCCTCCTCATCCTCTTCCTCTGAATACACCGTGAGGGTTGAATTTTCCTCTTCTTGGAGAATTATATTGTGTAGTGTTTCCTTCTTGTTGTAATTTTCCTTGAAATTTGTATATATCCCTTGACCTTTTATGCATGAGGTCATAGGCCATACATCCCTATCATCATTCCCTACCGACTTACAGAACATACAATATAGATTTGTGGGTGTCTGAACATATTTTTGCATGTAGTAGCATTCACTAGGGCGATGTCTATTTCTACATACCTCACACCATGGTAAGGTAACTTGATTTAAAGGACTCGGGGCTCCAAATGAAAAATACTCACAAAATAAGGGACAATTATCCTTGACATGGCCTTCGGATTTGCATATAATGCACCAAATATCTTCTCTTTTATCTTTTCCCTTGTCTTTCTTCATATCTTCAACCTGCAGAGATAAACTAGTTGGATGACTCAAGATTTGACTCATACCTAAGATAGATTTTCCCATAGGGGTTGATTCTAACATCATGGCGATCTCTAGTGCCTCTGCCTGTGAAACAATCTTCTATTTCATCAAAGGAAATCTGATGTGTGGTAAGACGGAAGCAATGGACTACTCCTTGTTCTTCTCGTCTGGGATATGAAAACTCAAATGGCCTGTCAAGATCTTAAATCTTTGATCAAAATCCCACATAGGTTCAACTATTCTCTACTTGATTTATTTTAGTTCTGTAATGCACTACGACTCTGACCTAGGTTTCATGAATTTGGAAATTAGCGCAGTCTTAATGACATTTAGTGGTTTAGGTGAAACTCCTTGGACAAATCTCATGTACCATCTCAGTGCGCGATCTCTCATGGTAGTACTAAACTGAGCTTGTTTAACATCTTCATCGGTGACATTTTTAATACTCCACACAGCTTCACATAGAAACTAGTGTTGCTAAGAATCTTTAGATCCATCTCCTCTGAAGCTGGGTAACCTCATCTCATCTACCATAGATCTTCCTAGGTTTCTTGACTGAATATGTGGTGGAATACTAGTGACAGTTCTCTAAGTTCTCTGGTGACTCTGATTACTCTGATTGCTTAATTCTTCTGAAACAACAGGAGGAATAGTAGTACTTACTTCAACAATCGACACTGTTCCTAAAGTTTCTGGCTCTTCCCAGCGAGGCTCTTTAACTTTCCTTTCCTATGCCCTAGCGGATTCTGAATTCTCTTCATATTTCAGATCTGCCTCTTCTCTGTTGTAGAAACCCTCATCCCCGTAGTTCTTCTTAAATAGGTTCACAATAGGAACTTCTTTGAACACTCTCCCACTACGCATATATCTAGCCTCTTTGTCGCTGCCACTGTCTGAGTTCTTGAACATTATCCTTTTCCAATCCGAACAACTATTGTACCTTTAAGATGTTCTTCTCATGTAATAACATCTTGATCTTCAAATTTAAAAAGTGTAAAAATTTTCCTCTGGGTCCCTTAAAGAAATACCTCTCAGCTCGGCTATATGATTCTACTCTGTCAACAACAAACTCAGTGACGTACCCTCCAATGGTTCTATCAAACCATTGAAATACTACTCTTGACATGGCGTTATCAACTCTCTTGATCTTCTTGATTAGCGCCGACATCCAAACCATAGGGGTTCTATATCTTATCTCAAACTAGGTATCTTCTAACCTAGCTAGAAACTCATATATCTCATGATTGATTCCTCTAAAGAAAATCTCATGTATATCAGTAAATATATATTGTTATCACTGAAATTTCGTCCGCACAGGGCGACAAGAACTCCGCATCATCAGCACAGAAAAACAGTCGTTCATGGCACAAGGATTAATTCCACAGCACAGCAAAAGGGTCAAAACTATGCAAAATGGCCAAAAAATTAAAAGTCGCTTTGCACCCACTGGGCACGCGCGCGCACGCGCGCAACATCTTCGTATCTGGAGCGCATATGCGCGGCTGTGGGGTGAAAAACCCGCGCGCCTGCCAAACGGCGCATTTATGAAGCTGGTCGGCCTCCCAACCACTAATGGATCGGCTCCCAAGTCGATTT
>SNQJ01S0026761.1:100411-135936 GCA_010110895.2 Picea sitchensis | reverse complement strand
CCCCTTTTCACATTCAAAAGAGGTTGCATAATAACCCAATGCTTGGCTATAAAAAGCCATGAATGACCACCATTTTCTCAAGGAATTCTTCATACTGTTATGCTGCTGAGATTGCTAGAGGCCACTTCTTTGGCAATACACATTGTAAGCTGCATTTCATAAGCTATTCACCCCTCACTTGAGTGAATAAGCTTGGAGTTCTTTCATCCACATTTCATCTTTTTCTTTGTAAGGAGAGAAATCAGTTGAGGCATATTGTTGTGTTCAACATATTGATGAAGAGAATCCTGAGAATCCATATAGAAAGTATATTGTGTTCAATATAAAGAGAATCCTGAGAATCTAGTTTCTCAGGATTAGCATCTCCATTAAACATAGGTAAATAAAACTTTACACCAAGCTTTAATAATGGTTTCTTAAAAGAGGATTTATGGATAGAATGATGAGAATGATGAGAATGCTCATAGGAAAAAGAATTAGAACTTGAAGGAGAAGATGGACGCTCAGGAGTATCTCCTCCAACCCCTTGGTTTACCAAAGCATCATCATCTGGTGGTTCTTCCTTTTTCTTCCCTTTCTTCTTCATCCTCTTCTTCTAATCTCCATACATTCGTTCGACCATTTAACGGGACGCACGACCAACTTCAATATTTAACATATGAAGATATCCTTCACCCTGCTTATGCTTGGCCCTAGTAAGAATTCATACTCAACAATTCAAGTCAAAGATGACTTCTCTGATACCAACATGATTCGGGATATTTTTGTCAGGTGACTTATTAAAGAACTGTATTAGATGAGAATAAAAAAAGTACACCACAAAGAAGGAAAATCTCAAAAGGAAAGAGACAAAATCATGCAATATGAACACAAAGAATTTTATAACGGAGTTCGTCCCTAGTGGACTACGTCTCTGGGTACTTCTCTCAAATGGGTAGGTATTTTTATTAATTCCACAAAATAATTGGGCAAAATACATAAATATACCTCATTAAGGAGTCAAGCCACAAACAATTTACTCAGATAAGAAAACTAACACCACCACTACGTTCGTGGCGTATTTTTACCTAAAAATGATTGTTTCTATGCCTTGATCTGAGTCAGACACATTTTGGCCCAAGAGGCACCTTTACCTCGATTTGCATTCCACTGTTCCTGCAATAAATGACTGAAAAAATCGAACTTCATGCCCAAATCTCGAAAATCACACCCAAGTCTGTACAAATCCATACGTGCGCGCTTGGTCTTACCTCTCGTTCTCTTCTGTATCTTGAACTCTGGCGAGACCCCCCTTTTATACTAAAACTTGGTGGTTGATTAATAATTGACATAGTTGGTGTATTGGTTGCGGAGGCTATTTTAAGGCATGGGCTGTTGGGGAGGTTTTCGGATCGAATCCCACAGACTCCCCTTTTTATCACATTGTTTGTGCACTCCGCTAAGTCTGGCGGGCAGTTAATTGGAGGAGAATATGGTAGGTGTGCCATATATGGTGGATCCCTTATTATTTTTAGTGGAAATTTGGAACGTGGCTAAATTGACGGAGTGTTGGAATATAGCGGAACTGTCGCCATATTTTGTGTATTTCTGTTTGTATATATATATTTTTAAATTCGGTCACAGATCCTCCTTGTGCATTTTGGGGGTGCCACATGGTGCCCTCCTATTGGGCCATGTGGCATCCACTAATTTTCCTATATGTATGCTGGCATCACCTAGGGACACGTGTCTCCTTCTGGGTGGTGCCATGTGGTGTCACCTGGGGGTGCCACATGGCACTTTTTTACTCGTCCACATGGCACCCTAAAAATTCCAAATATGAGTGACATGTGGCAGCCTCTGGTGATGCCATGTGTCATGATGATGTCATCATGACACATGTCACCCTCTGCAATTTCCATGTAGGTTGTATGGATACTGACATCATTCATACGTATGCTCATGTCAGCAGTACAGATGTTGACTCATCCCTGCTAACTGGGCTAGGTTGATGAAAACTTTGACAGCTTATATCTTTTGATCCATAACTCTGTTTGACGATCCGTTTGCGTCGTTAGAAATATTTCAACACAGTATTCGTGATCATGTTATTTTCACTGAGTTTTTGGAACTTTGCATTTGTTCTCTTTTCCTGTCTGTTGAAGCCATTTTGAGCATCCTGAGTTTCTTTTGTGTGTTATGAGTTGTTCTTACCCTTCTCTATATCCTTTTTGGATCAACATAATTTCATTAAATGTGTTAATTAGGGTAATTTGATGCCTACATAATAACTCTCAAAAAATTTATTAACACATTATCTTCCTCTGCAAGTTTGTCAAAATGCTCTTCTTTGTGTTATATGGCTAAAAATATGTTGTAATCATAATTTCAGTTGGAGAATCTCATACATGTTTTTTTTTAATTTATTATTTCATTATATTTTTATTCTTAATCGAAGGACTAATATATTTCTATGATAATTGTATAATACGAAGGATATATCATGGCGATTTTGAACCACCAAAAAGAAAATAATCTTGTAGCTCTCGCTTCAACCTCCATGAATGAAACTTCATCTAAACCAATATAATTCTTAGTGATGGATACTACTTATCACACCATAGAAAACAACTTCCCCAATTAGGTTGAAATATACAGAATATTCAACATTGGAGACTTTTCCTCGGATAATGATAACCTTGAAGTGTACCAGAATATATAGAAAATTTATATCCACCTTGTGGCCACTCGACTAGAATTATTTATATACAATTATTCAACCCAATGGTGTTTCAAATGGTTTAACTAGAGCACAAACGTGATTATAAGAAAACCTAGAAGGAATATAATGTCCCTAAGGCATGAATACATTTCCATCAGATATTATCTTCCTAGGCATGTGTGTTCCCTCAACGAGGCATGTATAAAGGAATTCACTAATAATAATAAATACTTGTCCCAATTAATGGAATATTGGTGGTTCTATGAGGAAAGACCCTTCAAGCAATGGAAAATGAGGATTCCTACATACGAGTTCAAAATTCCATACAATATGTTGATTACTATATTGAGCATGTTGTATCATGAAGAGAACAACACACATTTATAGATGGAATTTCTTCCCATGGCATACACCATTGTGAAAAGAGTTGGGTACACATATTGACTTTCAATATTTTCCTTAACATAAAAAGTATTCCAGGTATGAAGAAACCATGTTTCTATATGTCTTCTTATCTGATTGACGCAACTTGCTCTTCCATATAATTCCCTGATCTCATATGGAATTTAGATGATGACCAACCTTTGGTACATGTTTATTGTTCTGACCTAGGGAACACAAATTACAAGAGGTACTTAATCAATATATGTGACTATTTCCTTGCTCCCCTGTATAGTATCATTTTCATATTCCCATGATACATAATATCAAAATAGGCCATGGATGGCATAAAATGTATAACATATTTGTATTTAGGGTAATACTACAATAATATCAGGGTATATGGCAATACTAGGGACCCACACCTCTTGTCATGTTTTTTTCCATATCATCTATTAATGAGAGAAATTTCCTACCAGACCATAGGAGCATGGGTAACCTCTCTCCTTTTGATCAACAATAAGAAACTCTAGCTTACTTTCCCTATGCATATAGGAAACTATAGTCTATCAATGGTCCCACACCCTAGAACCGAGGAAGATACCTTATAGGAAATATACTTATGCCTTGGGGAAGAAAGAGGGCATGATCCAAAAGAACTGACAGGAAGTCATGTTATATTTACAGGCCTTACTCATTCCAATATACATGTAGTTGTATTTTATGAACATATATTCAAAGGAGTATTTTTATTCGAAGAGGTATTACAAATATTACCTAATGATGTGGCTATATAGGAGCTACAATTAAAAAAAGAAGAAAAGGAGAAGATTTTAAAGGAGAAATTTCAAATGCTTCTTGAAGAAGACAAGAATAAGTTGAGAATAAAAGAACAAGAATTTTTTTTATATGAATTGGAAAAAAGAGAATAAAGGTTGATGAAGAGTATTAAAAAAGACAAGTGAAAAGGGGAAACATAAAACCGAGCCTAAGGAAATTCCCAAAGATAGTGAAAAGAATAAAAATGAAGAGGAACTAAAAATGATTTCTCATGAAAGAATATAGAAAAAATAGGATTATATGAAGGCCCAACAAGATTCTCTGCAATAAAGGGAACTCGAGGAGGAAGCTAAGAGATTAGAAGATGAGGCAGAAGAACAAAAAATGGGAAACGCAATACTAGTGGCTGAAGTTGAAGCAAAGATAATAGGAGATGAAGAAGTAGAATGGAAAAAATAGAAAAAAATAAATGAGACCTAGAGCATCCCATCAACTCAAAATATGGGAATAATGGACATTTCTCCCTAAGAATATATCTCTCTCATGGCCATCCTAGGTAATTATACATTTTCTTCAATAGTACTAAATTTAGATGGTGTTTTTGTCCCTATAGATGATTATTACTACATTGATAAAACTAAAAGAATTAAGAAAATATCGAATAAAAGGAAGAGAGCACACTCTGCCAACACCCAATCATCCATAGGGAGACTTATTGAGTGGAAAGTAGGGCCTGATCAAGAAGAAAATGTTATAGATGCAACCTCTTCTCTTCATGCATTTGCAAGAGCAACTTCATCTTTTGTTTTTGAAGTTTCCATAACATTGTGGAATTCAAGAACTAACTTATTGAGATGGAAAGGGAGATGAACATACAAAGGGATAATATTTCCACATAAGTACTCAAAGAAATTAGAGAGAAAGACAAACTTGTAATATTCCAGATATAAAAAATCATGCAGAACATAAATAAATATCTAGAAATGGTAGATGAACAACAATATAACCAGAACAACACCACAATAATAACAAAATGATACCAGAATAAATTAGAAAGAGAACTTTGATTATTGAGAGAAATGTTCACTTGCCTCTTCGAAGGGAAAACCTCTAGCAGAGAAGAGATCTACTACAATAATATCCAAAATGAAAGTTCTCATACCCTCGACTCCTATTTATACTAAATATGTCTATCAAAAGAACCATCTAGAGGAAGATCCTTCTAGAAGTGTAAGCTTCTATTAGGTCTTCTTACATTGGACTTATTATTCCTTATTGATAGGCCTTATTAATATTGACCTTTATTACATCAGAATATATTATTATACCTACATGAGGGGTTTGGTCCCTAACATGTCCTCCCCCTTAAAAACAACCTTGTCCTCAAGGATTGAGATGTGAAAATTGTTGCAGAATGGTAGTTGGTTCCCAAGTGGAATCTACTAGAGTTGTATCTTTCCACTGCACTAAAACTTCCTTGATGGTTCACTGACACAAATGATGCTCACACTAGTCCAAAACTGCTTGTGGTTGTAGCCAAATGGAGCCTTCTTCATCCTACTCAGGAAGGTTGGTTTGATTTTGGAACATACTTCCAATCACCTTCTTTAAGGGGGAAACATGAAAAATAGTATGGATCTTAGAATGACTGGGAAAATATAACTGATAGGCCACCTATCCCACACACTTAAGAACAATATAAGGATCATAAAATTTGGGCGCCAGTTTCTGACAGTGGTCATCCTTGAGGGATTTTTTCTTGTAAGGTTGTAGTCAAAGAAAAATATAATCCCCTTCTGCAAATTGAGGTTCAAAGAAACCTTTATCTTCTTGTTTCTTCATGTGATTCTATCCCATGACCAAATTCGCTTTGAGGGTATAGAGAATATCCTCTCAAACTGTAAGCATTTGGTCAACCACCTAGACCTTCAAGACACCTAAAAAATATGAGAGAACTGAAGGTGGATTTTTTCCATATACCACTTCAAAAGGAATCATGCGGGTAGTTGTATGGTACAAAGTGTTGTACCACCATTCAACTAGTGGTAACCATTAAGGTCATTGATTTTGCCTTTCCTAGGCATAACACCTCAAAGATGTTTCCAAACAATTGTTCACATCTTTAGTTTGACCATCAGTTTGGGGATGATAAGCTGTTGTGAGATGCAATTGGGTGCCTTGTAGCTTGAAGTTGTTGCCAAAAATTGATGGTGAAAGTTGGGCCACGATCAGAATCAATAGAATGTGGCATGCCATGAAGCTTGAAGACCTGATTCATGAAAATTTGAGCCACAATGGATGTTGTAAATGGGTGTTGAAGAGCACAGAAATGAGCATACTTGGAAATACGATCAACTACCACCATGATGACCGATGTATTTCTCAATTTAGGTAAGCCTACAAATAAATCCATAGAGATATCCTGCCAAATAGTAGGTGGAATCAGAAGCGGTTGTAGTGTGCCAGGATATTTGAATGTTTATCCCTTGTTGAGTTGACACACATCACATTCAACCACAAAATTATGAACTTCATGTTTCATACCATCCCATAAAAAACAACGTTTGACCCTGTCATAGGTTTTGGTAAACCCAGAGTGCCCAACTGTGGGTGTAGCATGAATCTCAGAAAGTACAGTGGATTTAAGTTTTGACTATTTACTTAAATACAAACGGACTTTGTATCGAAGCTCATCATGGAGCTAAGAGTACCCTGGGGAAACTAGAGAATTGGATTGCAATTATTGTATCAGATGTGAACTTTTGGGATTGTGTAGCCATTCTTGGCAAACATCTTGGAGCCAATCTGGTACAATGAAGGAGAGAGAAAAAAGGGGCCCTTCATCTTCATATTTGTGGGAAAATGCATCTGCAACCACATTGTCTTTTCCTTTCTTGTAAATTATCTCATAATCATATCCAAAGAGCTTAGTCGCCCATTTTTGTTTCTCTAGGGAGGAAATGCGTTGTTCCATAAAATACTTGAGGCGATAATAACCTGTTAAGATCAGAAATCCACGCAAGATTTTGAGAGTCTTTGGGTGAGGCTAGTATTGAATAGATTCAATATTTTTAGGATCCACCTTGACTACGACCTTGCCAACAAGATGACCCAAGTACTCAAATTCTAAGGCGCCAAAAGAAAATTTAGATTGTTTAATGAAAAGTTGGTGCTGAGAGAGTAGATAGAGAACTCGATCCACATGAGAAAGATGGTTTTTCTAGGTTTTTCTATAGATGAGTATATCATCAAAGAAAACTAAGACCAAATGACGAAGAAAAGGATGGAAGACAGGATTCATGAGGTTTTGGAAAGTGGAGGGAGCATTACACAAGCCAAAGGGCATGACCAAAAACTCCTAGTGGCCCTCATGAGTTCTAAAGGAAGTCTTAGGAATGTCTTCCTCTTTCATATGGATCTGGTGGTATCCGGAATGAAGATCAAGTTTAGTAAAGAATTGGGTGCCACTCAATTCATCCAAGAGGTCATCAATGACAGGAATGGGAAATTTGTCTTTAATGGTGAGTTTGTTGAGGGCGCAGAAGTTAGTACAAATTCACCAAGAACCTTATTTATTAAGGACCATGACCACAGGAGAATAGTAGGGGCTCATACTAGGGCGGATAACACCTGCATTGAGAAGTTCTTGAACCATGTTCTCATTTTCATTTTTTTGGGAAAAGGGGTGATGATAGGGATGGATATTGGGACGAAGGCATCCTAGGACAAGGGGAATGGAATGATCATGAACACCACAGGAAGGAGGGAGTCCCTGGGAAGTGGAAAAAAACACTTGATGTTTAGAGAGGATGGATTGGAGGTCCTACGACACAGAGGGTGTCTCAGTTTCTTGTATGGCATGGAGTTGGGAAATAATGCCAGAATGATCTTTTTTAAGAATATTTTCCATGCGATGGGAACTAATGATCTCTTGGGAACTGGCGATGATGCCTTGGAACTTATATTGTTGGTTCTCCTACTCGAATTGCATGGTTAATTCCTTAAAATCAATGATAATGGGACCCAAAGTCCCTAGAAATTCTTCACCGAACACAATGTCACAACCGCCCATGTCGATAGCAAACATATGATATTTCATGTGGTAGTCACCTTGGAGATGAAATTTTTCACAATGCCCTCAACATTTCATGGATCTGCCATTGGAAATCATGATTTGGAAATTAATGACTACACAGATATAGAAATTAGTTTCTTGGGAAATGTGGCAATGAATAAAATTATGGGTGCTTCCACTATCAACAAGAATTATGACCTTCCTATGCTTGACGTAACCAATTAGCTTGAGGGTTTGGGGAGTAGATAATATAGTGAGAGCATTTAGGGAAATTACTGGTTCTACTTCACGAGGGTTTGAGGGAGGGGTCAGGTCAGTGGGTTCAGGTGACACAGACACAAGGGTAGCTTCAACATCCTCTGAGATGGAAATAAAAATATTTTGTTCCTTACACTTGTGTCCCAGAAAATATTTTTCATCGCAATTATAACAAAGGCCTTTGAGTTGGCATTCAACCATTTTGGCCCTGGTAAAGTTTTGGATCTTTAGTGGTGTAGAAGGAGGAGTGGGATTTACTAGTTTAGTGTGAGGGATAAAGGAGGGTTTCCGGTTTTGAGAAGATACAACCTGTTGTGATTCCTTAGATATTTTCGTATCCTCTACCCAAATATGAGGCCGAGCCATGAGGACATGGGCACAAATCTCATCCTTGAGGCCACTGATAAAACATTCTCAGAAAAAATCATCAGACATGCCCTCTTTACAAAAAGAAAGTCACTCAAAATAAGTTATAAAGTCTTCCATTGTTCCATATTGTTTAAACTTTGTCAAATAGCCTAAATGGTTGGTGTTAGTGTCAAAGCATTCATAAATCTCTACCACAAAGTGTGTCCAAGCAACATACCATTGGCGAGCATTTTTTCTCCATTGCAACCATTGCCAACGTTCTTGATATAGATGGAGAACACCATATCGGAGTTTTTCCAACTCATATGTAATGTCATACAAAGAAAAATAATGTTCCATTTGAGTTACCCAGCTAGTGGGATCTGAGTCATAAAATGTGGTCACATCCACACATGGAAGGCATAGGTCACACTAAAAGTGATGGGGTTGAAAATTATGGGAATGAGAGGAAGTTTTGGTATGCAAAGGTGGGTCATATAAGGGAGGATCTACAGGGATATGTCTATTGGTGCATATCATCGCAGTGACAGATTCAAGCTGGGTAGTAATGTATTGTTTGAGGTCTTGTTTGAGTTCATTGATTGAGGCAGCTATGGAGGAATTCATGTTTTTATTGATGGTGGCAATATTAGCATTGAGTTGTCTCACTTCTTGTTGGGTCTCTGTGAAATTAGAGTGAAAGGTATTGAAGCGAGCTTCCAAGTCTTGGCTACATGTATGGGCCATGATTATGGGGGAACTAAAAAAGGGCAGGTGGGGTCAAAAAAATTGTTGAAAAATGATAGGTATGAAAGTGATAAGGGTGAAGAGAGAAATCCAATGGAATAGTTCTCAAATAATGATGCCAATAGGATACCGACCTTTTTTTTTTTTTTTTTACACATGCGGAGTTATACTCCGATATGAAAAATAATGCAGTGATGAAATGCCCAAATGCTTAATCAGGAAGAAATGTGTAGTAATTTAGAAACATGAATGCAACAGACACAGTTGCACGACAATAGATCTTGTCTATTTTATTTTTTGTTTCCATCCCCAAAGGTTAGGTATTTGAGGGTTCTACAGACAAGGGTTTTCCCTGTGCTACAACTCTCTGATATACGTGTGAGGTCGAACAATAGTACTTGACCCAATATCTCAGGGAACCAACTAAGGAGGATAGACTGTTCCCTTAGATGTATTACCCAACTACCCAGGTACTAGAGAGTATGTTCCTGGTTTTTTTTCTCGGTGGCACTATATTAGTCAGGTGGCCAATTGGTTTATCTATGGAGGGCTTAAGGAAATCTAGGTTGATCTTTATACAGACGTTGTCTGAAGCGCTACCACTTGAAGGGGTACCAACAAGGGTTACAAGGGTGGCCAATAGATGTGTGCTTAAGTACCACTTGTATTTCTTGCATGTATGAATCCTCGACTATGGGTTTATGCGTGTAACAACAGATCTCTATATATTAAAGATGTCAGAATATGTCTCTACCCTAAAAAAAAAATTAACCCACAATTTTCTATTGAGGAAGGTTCTCTGATACCACTTGTAATATTCCAAATATAAAAAAGTATGAAGAACATAAATAAATATCTAGATATGGCAGATGAACAACAATATAACCATATTAACACCACAATAATACCAAAATGATACCAGAATAACTCAGAAAGATCACTTTGATTACTGAGAGCAATGTTCACTTGCATCTTCGAGGGGTCAACCTCCAACAGAGAAGAGCTCTATTACAATAATATCCAAGACAAAAGTTTTCATACACTTGACTCCTATTTATACTAAATATGTCTATCAAAAAAACCATCTAGAGGAAGATCCTTCTAGAAGTGGAATCTTCTATTAGGTCTTCTTACATTGGACTTATTCTTCCTTATTTCTAGGCTTTATTAATATTGACCTTTATTGCATTAGAATATATTATTCTACCTACATGAGGGGTTAGGTCCCTAACAAAACTCCACAAGGAAGATCTTAAAAAAATTGTGCAAGATGCAAGATGTGAAATGAATTTGGAGTTTGAAAGGATAAACATGAATGTTGAGACTCTTCACATGAAGAGTTAAAGTCTTTACAAACCCAAAAGAATGAGATAAATGCAAAAACTGAGAAGAAAGTACATTTAGAGTGAGACATGCACAATAAAGAGTTGGATTGTATAAAACAAAATATCTTTGAATAAATTGAACAAATAAAGGCTAAGCATGCTCAAGAGGTATCCAATTTACAAAGAGAGCAAGTTGAATCCAAGAGGTTCATTGAACAACAAAATTACCGAATTCTAGGCTTATAAAAGGAAAAATAAAAGATTGAAAAGTCTCTAGAAGAGAACAAAGAAACAAGTATTTCTTTAAAATATATAAGGATAGAAGCGATGGAGCTCAATGATAAAAGGAATGATAATGCTTTCACAATGTTATACAGATTGACAAAGATGACAATTAAGACTAGAGAATAAAATGGATGAGATCAGTGATCAACACCAAAAGGAAAGTGACACTTTTGATTTCTTGTTGTTGTATCTTTGGGAGGTATTCCCACAAGAGACCAAGGTGTCAAGAATGTGGGAATCTTCGTTGGAAATAGACAAGATTTTTCTTTTAGTGAAATTTCCCCCAAAATGAGGCTAGGGCCTCATGGGAAAGTTGATGGTATTTGTGGGCTTGTGATGGGGTCTCACACCCACAAAGAAGAATACAGTATTATAATTAATTATGAGTTTAGAAGGGGTTCCTAAACTCACTCAATGGAATTGTATATAAAGGAGAGATGCCATTGTGACATTTTCTCATTGTGGAAGAATAGAGTTAGCATAAGTAAGTCTGAACTTATGCTAGGTGGCTTGGTGATTTTAGCAAAGAGGAATTTTGCATGGTGGGAAATCTATCCTAGGGTTGAGGACTCTCTATTTTATGTTCTTGGAACGTAAAATGACACCACACATGTGGGAGAGAGAGAAAGTTGTAGAAGGAATAAATTGTATGATTTAAGTGAGTTGTATGGAAGGGTCCATATATTTTTCTTTGAATGTATGTGGTTTTTAGTGGGAAAAATTACGTACATACACAGGTTGAAGTGGGAACAGTCACATACATACGTACATAGCTTCCTCGACAGGTGCAGGTCCATATAGAGATGACAGGTGATGTCAATAGGTCATACAGGTGGTCTGTAGTAGATTTATGGGAAGAATATATTTTTAGGATATTTTTTGAGGATTGTTTTTCTAATTTGTTTGGTTGTTGTAGAACAAGGTATTCCCCATATTTTGGTGATATTTTTACTGGTTGTGAGGATGAACCTGTCCTTATATTTGGTGATATTGTATTAGTTGGGAGGGATGGTTTTTCCCTTGGGATTTATGAAATTTATAAGGTTATAAGAATACAAATATTTTTTCTCATATGTTTCGATGATTCATCTCCGATCTTTTGTGTTTCCATTGCATGTAATTTCTGTCAATACTTTTCAGTGTAAAATTGCTCAGTGATAATAGCTAGGTTTTTACTATTAGATCACTAGGAAGCAATTTTCAGATATGAAAATTAGTCACATAAGAGTGTATGTGAAAATTTACATTGATAAGGTCATTGATTGGAAATGAGTTTATAAATATCCCCCTAAAACAATGCCATTATATTCTAGAAAAAGAATATGAAGGATAAAGTTTTCTTTGATTCATGGAAACCTTTGTTGAAGAATATTCAGGATGTTTAGGAGACAACAAAAAAAGTATGCAAAAGGTTATGGGATAATTTGTATTATCTTATTGAGGAATTTTGAATCAAGATAACTCCCCCACTTGATGAAGAAACACCAACAAAGCTAAGAATACCTGAGATAGAGGAACAAAGAGAAATCAACCAAGAAAATATCAAACAATTGATAGAGGTAAATAAAGAAGTTCGAAATGAATATTTTATAAAACCCACAAGGTTGATCACAATGACCTAGAGTTTCATAGCGTAGATAACACAAAAGTTAAAACTAGAAGTGTCTACCAAGATTTGCAAGGGAGACTTAGATTCGAATATGCAGTCAGATAAGTTAGAAAATGTAATGGAAGACTATTAGATCTAGAGAGAATATCAAGATGAGATGAATATGCAGAAGACTTCATCATTACCTTATTTTTGTAATTGATCTGTAGTGTCCTGCTAACAAAACCTAAAATTTATTAAATGTAATCATAACATTTATTATGATAAATTCTTTACGATTTTATATTCAACAAACTAACAAACTAACAGTTCATGGTTCAACAAATTATAAATGAGCAACATGATATAAAAATCATATATATATATATATATATATATATAAACATACACAACTTAGTAAAATAGTGAACCATCATAACGATAATGACATGCCATAATAATGAACATAAATACCTCTCAAGTGATGTTGTTTCCCCAACTCCGTCTGTCCACGTTGCTCTGCCCAAACTATTACCAAGCTGCTCTACCCAAACCCTACCCAAAACTGAATCTTTCCTCCCAGCTAGCTAGGAATAGAGCCTATCCGGCTCCCTAGCTTCAGGATTCCATAAGGATTCCTGGCCCACGAGCCCAAAAATCCCAGCAACCGATGCTCCCCTATAATAGTCCAACAAATTCCTCAATCCAAAAACCAGAAAATACAGTTTTCCAATCCCTCCCCTGGAAAAATGCTCCAATACGATCTCCTAATCTCCCAAAATTCTCCCTGCCCCCCCAAAATCAAAGTTCATCCTCTCTCAAATGTTTTTTCCCCCTCATATCCCCCTTCCATTCACCGCCTCTCCCCCTTCATTAAGAGTCAACCCCCCCTTATCTCTCCATTCTATGCCAACCACCTTATCCCTCCATTCAATGCCAGCCCTCCTTAAATACGTTAAGTTTTCTTTTAATAGATTAAAATTTATTAAACTTTAATTCATTCCCCAAATATTTAATGAGTTAATTAATTAATTAATCGATTAATTAATATACTTTAAACAATAAATAATTTATTTATTTATTTCTTCTTATTATTAATAAATAATAATTAACTAATTAATATACATTAGGTCAATTAATTATTTAATTAATTAAACTTAATAAACCTTAAACAATTATTTAACTTTGACAATTAGTTATTTAACTAGGGTTGTTACAATATGTTTCTCTTATTTCCTTTTATATTTGTTGTAAATGGACTGAGAATGTGAAGAGTTACATCCTAACTACCCTTTACTTATGTTACGGTTTTGGAATATAAACAATATCTTGAATAGTATAAAAGAGAGAATTGTTAATGAAAACATGCCTTTTGATTTCTATTGTATATGGACAGTACTTTTACTGGATGGTGAATAGAACAAGAGACATCAATGAGAATTTTGGTAATGGATATGTGTGAATGAGGTTATTCTTTTTCTACATATTTATCCTGTGAATGTATGGATTATAGTTTAATGAAAATTTCTTTACTATTGTCCTGTATCCTCATGTTACCACAGTTTTCATTATGAGTGCATCAATAGTGTAATAAGTTGGTGAAACAATTGATTCCATCATGATTATTATATTTTCATTCTAACTTAATCCTTGTGTCTATGAATTAAGTATGTACAAGTAGTATTATTCTTTATTTTTCTCGTCCCTATAGATTTATCTTGATCGAGATAGTTTAGAAAAAGTTAGAAATTGATCTTAGAATAGTGAATAGGTGTCTTAGTTTAATTTAGCTTTATTTTTAATTCATATGAGAACAATATGTTCTGAAATTCATATTTAGATATTGTTTATGTGGAAACCAGATCCACATTCTAGTAAGAAATGTTACCCCAAATTAGGGTAAGTCTAATTGGGACTTGTAATTGGGAATTCCCCCTTTCCTACTTGACAAGTATATTTTGAACCCATAAACACCTTCATGGTCAATCATAACTCCTAAGTTCCCATCATACATCCCAAAATTTGATGGAAAACCAAGAGAATACACATCCATGCACATAATCAAATATCATTTGTGTTGCTCATCCAACTCCTTGATGCATGATAGAATAATGTTGCATATTTTCCAGATATTCCTCATTGGTGTTAAAATGGATACTTGACACTGAGAGGGGGGGGGTGAATCAGTGTCACAAAACTTTCGAAACTTTTCCACTTTTCATAAATTAACTAAACAACATATATTTATTTCATTTTCTCAACCAATATATAAAAGAATAAATATTTTATTTATTTATTTAACTTGAATGAATACATAAGATCAATCTTTTAATTTAATCTTCAAACAATTATGAGAGACACAACTCTTTTTTACAAGACCCATCTTGTATTTCTCAGATCCAACTGAGAAATGAGGAATCCAATCCTCATAACAAGTCCCAGCTTGTTGATCTCAGATCCAACTGAGATGTGAGGAATCCAATCCTCATACAAGACCCATCTTGTAAACAGGAACCAACCTGATAGAATGAACCTTTATTCAATCCATTATATATAAATATATATACTTCAACAAATTCAAATACTCTCTCTTCTCACCATTCTTTCTTGTTTATATAGTCTTCCAACTGGTGTGAATTTAAATCATTGCATCTTTGGATTTTGAACCATTGTACCTTTTCATTTAAATCATAGTATTAATTTTTAAATAATATCATTTTCCTTTTTATTCTTCATTCATAATGCTCATTAATTAACTCTCTTTTAATCATGACTATGTGTCAGTTCTTTTGTCTTTATGAGTTGATAACATACATGGATCGACTCATCATATCATTCTCATGCTTCTACAGTGTTCTCATTTCACCAACAGATCAAATTTGATCTTTTATCGATTCTTTGTATTGTTCTAGTGCTAACTCTTTGTCGAATTAACTCTGTATGAGGTGCTTCCTTCAAACCATTTACATATGACCATATTCACAAAACCATGGGCTTATTTTCTAAGAGATATTCTCAGTGTTGCCTCTTCTTTCTCTCTTTGTTTCTTTATTCCATATGACCGCAGGTGGTGACCAGGCGCTAGGCCAAGCAAGTGCTTGATCACTTATCAAAATCAACGGTCACGTTTTAATCTCCTGATGAGATGGATGAATGTCGGTATTTTGGGACTTTGTCCTTCATGACTTCCGACCTCTATAATATTTCAAATATCTTGAAGTATATCAGATGGTTGATATATTATTTTCATGATGATTGATTCTCATTCACTTCAAAAATTCGGCTATTTGTGGCTCCTGAACTCTAGAGTAACAATTCCTCTGAAGCGATTACCTACTGAATAAGTCATACAACAGTGGTGACTGCTTTTTGTCGGTTAAGACCTCCACTTATGATATCCTTCCACTGTACTTGATCAACGTTCGAGAACGGTCCTGAATTAGATCAATGGTAGGCGTTAACTTCGGCCTTTGGTGCTTTGGGTGATTTCTGATGTTAGAAACTAGTTTCCCCCAAAGTACATACTCTCAAAGTGATGTAACTTGCTGATGTCACTTATGAGTTAGCACTGGCCGAGTGGCTACCACGTGTCACTTAGAATTGTGACTTACATGTACCTGAAATTCAAATTTCATATCGACATTTGTCATCATCTGATTGTGCCATGTGTCCATGTTGACATGGTATGTTGATGTAGATCTCCTGATTTGTGTGCTATGTGTATTCACTTAGTGAATTCAGAGCTTTGGCCTTGGTATTTTCTTATCCTATCCTTCCACTTTACTTGATCCAATGGTCAGTATATTATCTGAAGTGTTACTCAGATAGGATGACTCATGTCCACTTCGGGACTTTGTCCTTCGTGTGAACTCATATGTTCTGAATCCTTTTTCACCGAAGTCGTCAGTGCCCAAGTTAATCACGATCCTGATCCAACGGTCATCATGTATTCTCCAGATCTGATGGTCCTTATTTATGTCTTACTCTTTCCTTTCACTCAACTTGATCCAATGGTCGAGAATTATCTCAGAGCAGATAAAAAATTAGGGATGATTGTGGGGTCCTCAATTAGCATGACGTTTAACACTATCTTCGAGTTCTGCAATGGAAACTGCTCATTTGGTAGTGGAATTGATTCCAACTGTACATATATATGTGAGTGACCATCGACGATCGATGTGGATTGTGTAACCATAAATTACACATGGTTTATCCCGTCACCCAAACTCCACAATTGAAGTTGTGCAATTGTTGGTGGATCAACCACAGTCGGCGATCTTTGAATCAAGGATATATGATGGTCTAAACTAATTGTGGGATTGGAAATAAGACGTTGTTTAATTCTCCCTTCACGCTTTGCAATCAATCCCTGCCCTTGATATGGAACTTGCATATCCAATGGTCAAGACTTGATCTAACCATTTCAACAGTCCTCCAATGTTCCTTCTTTTGTAATCTGACGGTCCAGACTAATTGTGGGATTGGAATTAACGTGTTGTTTAATTCTCCCTTCACGCTCCACAATCAATCCATGCCCTTGATCTAGTGCTTGCATATCTAACAATCATGACTTGATATGATCATTGACCAATCCTTCAATGATCCTTATTTTGTAATCTGATGGTCCCTTATTTGTCCGAGATCTACATCCACAGACAAGAGTCTTTGCATTCTACCTCTCTTGAGATTTATAGTGAATTCCTTTGCACCTCGCGTTATGTATTATGCATGACTACTCCTTCAAACTGTCTCAATGAACATGATTCTTCCTTGAATCCTTTAGAGTTTTCCTATGGGGATTTCAATCCTGATGGAATTTCTACAATGCGCTCTTCCTTCTAACCTTTCATTCTCTGCATATTGTTTGATATTCTCATTCTCTGCTAACTTTTATATTGTTGACATCAATGACAATTCATCAATGATAAATCATCAATGAAAATTCACCATAAACACTTATCAGCACATCATAATGACATCGACTGTTGACATCAATGACAACATATCAATGACAATATGTCCAACAACTAGAAGAACTACCAAATGGTATATTGAATGAAAATGTGTTTGATTCAATAGTTTTAATGATTTGGAATTTTTGTTTCTAACACATTATCAATTTCCCATTCGGTACGAGATATGAAAATATATATTGATATCGTTGTGTCAAGATATTTCCACTCACATTTTTAATCATATACATGAGTGGAGATGATGATGTAGGATGATCAAGACCAAAACTTTGGACAAACTCGTGATGGAGTGGTTCAAATTTTTTATCTTACCACATGTTAACACTCTGTAAATTTCCTAGAGGTTGTCAGAAAATAAGAAATCTACGGGAGGTAACTTTATCCAACCACTTCAAATCTAGGATCTATCCCTACCAGCTTCAGAGAGGGATCTCTCTGTATGATTTAGATATGTTCCAAATTAAAAATATTAGGCTAGGTGAATAAAATATGTTTGTTTTTCTCGTTGTCATTTTCGTTGGGTTGGCTGAAAGAGCTTTACACATCCATTGGGCTATGGGGTCTGTATTTCGAGATGAGAATCTAAACCAGAAAATGAAAGTTTCTTTTCACAGGGTGAGATAATGCATTCGTTGGATTCTTTAGCAGTAAAATATTGAATAGTGGAAAAGACAAGAATATCAATCAAAGTAAAGAAGAAGTTAAGAATTTCTTCACTATAATATCAGAAGACAAACATAAAAATCCTTCAATGTCAGAAACATGGTATACAAAGACAAATCCTACAATGTTCGTTACTTTAAAAGATTAGATTTAGAACACAATACGATAACTGAGTGAGAAGAACATTTAACAGAGAAGAGAAAACATCACCAATAAATAACACACAAGAATCCTGTGAAACGTCTCTTTGTATTAATGGAAGATCTCTTGATAAAAATGTTACAGTCTTGTAGCTTGCTAGGCGTAAAGATCAACCCTCAATACTTTGAAAAGTGAAGTATTTATAACCAAAATTATAAATGACCATGTCATTAAAGATCAGGATGTTGTAAATCTATTTTTAGCTTAACTAACTTAACAAACTACAAAAATTTAGGAAATTGTTTGATGATGTGTCGAAGTTTCATGTTGTTTTCTGGGTGAACTGTTGGTGAGGCCTTTGCACAACCTCGTCTAACTGCATAGTTGACTGGACTTGGACATCTCATCAACTACTAGATCAAATTGCAAATCTCTTCCCATCAAAGATGACTGGGAACGACGACTTTGAGTAACCTTCAGTAAACTTCATCCATCTCTATGTACTTAGAAAAGGTTGGCTTGATGATGAAGATGTACTGGATCTCACGCTGTATGCTGATGTCCAACTGTAGAGCATATAGAAATGTGTTTCCATTGATACTGCCTTGTATTCCTGAAAATTTCGAACTATCCTTAGCCACAGTGGCTAGTCTCTTTTTGTAATTGGGGAGCGTCATCAATTTGTCATTTATCACCTTCAAACCAAGAAGACCCTTCTTCTGTAGAGCCTCGATCTTGCTGAAAATTTTTTGCACCCCTAGGTCCATAGCCTGAGCCTTTTCTTATAACTGTAGCATCAGTCCTCTCCTAGTCAGGACTCTCTTGACCTCAAGGATGGTCTTTGTTCTATCCTCAATTCTCAGATCTTCTAGCTCCTCTATGGTTTTAGAATCCAGGAATTTGATTATTTCATTAGCCTTTGTGGGCATCTCTCCCAGTTCTTCTCTAATCTTATCGATGGCTTGTTTACTTATTTGTACCGATTCATTTTTCTCAAACATAATTTGTATCATTGGCCATATTTCATTCATAGACTTGGTGATGTCTATCCAGACACGTTCTTTGACTTCGTCCAGTGTTTTTCCTGCCACTGTTTGCTTCTGAAGCTGTTGTAACTCTTGTTTGAGCTACTCTGACACTTGTTTTTCCTTGGAGTAGCTGGTTTGGTAAGAATATTTGAGTTCCCGGAGGTTCTCAATCTCCTTTCTGAGCCTGCTAATCTCTATTTCTTGCAGATTCATCTCTTCCATAGATTTAGCCAGTTCAATAGTCTTTTCCAAAGACGTCAGTGGGTTTGCCGATGGAATTTCTACTATGGACATTATGCTCACTCCTGAGAGTCGAACTGCACTCAATGGAATGACTTCCATGGGTTTTGACTGTTCTTTCTCTTTCACTAGCTTCTCCATTTCAGCTTCCATTTCCTTCAATTATGCATTTTGTTCCATGATCAACTTAAGCATCTCATATTTTTCTCCTTCTGTCTCCACCATTTTTTTTGCCTGTGAGTCTACTATTGGTGCCATCTTCAATTTTTTCCTTAGAGACACTATGCCATCATTTTTCTTCTTGATCATCTCCTCGACTGCTTTCACATTATAGGGATCATATCCGATCTTGAGGACCAGTTCCTCCAACGTCTTAATCCTCTTATCCTTGGCAAAGGATGATATTTTTTTCAACTTCAACTGCGTCTAGACATTATTCAGAGATACTTGTAACTTGGAGGTAGTAGTGGAAGCACGTGCCAATGTGGACAAAACTAGTTCTCCAGTTTACCTGTGCAGATCCATTTGATCAGCTGCATACATGTTCTTAGTCTGGAATTCAAAAGTTTCCCTTTTGTAATCGGTGATTACCTTTGGGTCTGGCACCTATGCTTGGAGAAATTCCATGTGAATTATACCCTTCTTAGTGTCGAATGCTAATAGCAGTTTGTGTTGTGGAGTCGATGTTTGCTTCCAGAACTAAGCATATGTGCTATTGGTCAGCATCTGATTCTTTTTCTTGATCAAATCACATTTCTCAAAGATACTCAGTTTCAGTCTTGTTTTTCCTAGTTGGTTGACTAGTGGAGTATCTGTAGGCTTCTTTGGAAATACTGAGGTTATGATCTGCTTTCTTCTTGTACTAAGGAGTGATTGATCCACCTTCATCATTGTAGTGGATGGAATTTCCTTTTCGCCCGCTGTGTCAGGTGCCTGAGTGGTTTTCGGCCTCTTTGTGTGCAATTGGAACTCCTCATATGATACTTTAGTGACAGAAGGTGAAGTGTCCTTCCTGGGCCTTTTCTCCTTTGGAGCCTGTGGTGTAGTCGTCTGTGAAAAAGTGACCCAAGGGTCCTGTTGTTCTTCTTCAAACATAGTGTTTGGCTCCCATTCTGTCTGGTTTGCAAACTTCTCTATCTCAAGCCTAGATATTTGAACATACGGGATATTCTTATTTTTTATCCTCATCTCGAAAAGTATCTCACACGGATCATAGTGCCACGTGAAACTAACAAAAAACTTCATTTCTTTCAGCAGTCTGTCTGCTTCCTTCCCAACGCCTCGACTGTTGCAGATGAAAGACCCAATCTGCCCTTTGATTCTGAGCTGCTACTTCTTCTTCAAAGACACAAAATGTATGTCGTGTGAGTTTATCATCTGCCTTATGTATTCTAGGGAGAAAATTCTAACAGGTAAGTACTTGGGTAGTTTATATGGGGCCAACTCACACCCATAGACTCTGATCTCAGTATGATTTTGGTACAGGTACCAATCACTAGTCTTTGTAAGGTCTGAGAGATGTAGAATCCTCTGAATTTCCTCATTAATTCTGGGTTCGGGTCTGCTGCTGAGCATACTCACCACTGGGTGGTAGAACTGCTCGATGAACTGCTTGAAACTAAATTCTGTGGAGTTGTGTTTGAGCAAAGAAGTCCATGTTGTTACTACCTGCGATCTACCATCCTCATCCATCTTCTGCATAGAAAAAGAAAAATTGTCCGCTTGGAAGAAAACGAGCAGGTATGCTAGTATTGCAGAATACCATAACATACCTTATGTGGAGAAATTTATGAATTGTTCGTGAATGTTGTCCGCCAGGAACATGTTGTAGTCGAACTATGTAGTGGGTTTCTCATCGGTGGAGAAAATAGACATAAATCCCAAAATGGGTTCATCTACCCATTGATTTGAAAAATATCAAAGCAAGGCACATAGTGACATGATGACCTGGTTTCCTTTTATTGAGAATAGGGAGGAAGGATAAGGGGGGTTTGTAGTGGGGAGCTGAGTGGATTGTGGAAGAAAAATCTCAAAAATTTGAGCTCTTTGAGGAAACGACAGCTTCTGGTAGAGCTCTGTGATGATTTCGAGGTTAAAAGGTGAGGTAGATTCAGCTCGAGATATCTGCATCATTTGGTCGATGGTTTCTGGTGTGATGAGGAAAAGAATTTCCCTGTACAAGGACACAGTGTCTCTTTGTTTGGGGATATAATGGGCTTGGCACTTGAGGGTGAATTCTAGGAAATGGTGAATCTGGGGGAAAATATACAAGGGTAGGTTGGACTCCCAGAGCCCGATTGCATCACTCTAGTCTAGGAAAAATTCTTTAAGCCATGACTGTAGGTTTGCGAATTCGAAATCGTATCTTGTGTCTGCAATTAAGTAGACTTTGTCAGCCAGAGGAATCCTATCGAGATCGACAGGTGATAGGAGAAAAGGATTCTCCTGACCTTATGTTCTCTTTGACTTTGGCACCATCAATGTAACAATACCTGGAAATAAAACAAAGGTTAGCGGGGATGACTGTAGATGTGGGCGACTGACCGTAACAGAGAGGAAAATGGGGAAAAATATTTGGTGCGACGACTGGGTAAATGGTGAGGGAATGAAGGGTGAGGGTAGTTTTGAGAAAATAGATTCCCGTTGGGCGTGGGAGACAGGTCAGATGGTTAACGGATAAGTTAGCCAATAATAAATGGCCAACGGGTCATTTAGAGTGTGAAATGGCAGGTGAAAATGACTGAAGCATACGGTTGAGTGACGTGGTGGGTATTGATTGGGGGAAAAGACCATGGTGAAGGGACTTTCCATGGATGAACGAGGGAGAAAGACTTATAGAGTTATGGGAAGTGACTCTTACGGAAAAGGTGGATAATGATGTCATGAGGTGACGAGGTATGTCAGAAAGTAATAGGCGGTGGGATTTGGGACCAATGGATTCATGCCACATATTAAATAGGGGCTCGCCAGAGAAAAATTCCATTATGGACCCTCCCCCATCGTTAAAGGCAGATCGGTCGGGGGGGTCCTAAAAACACCATGAGCCATTGATTTGTGCGCTTCCTTCTCAATCGCAGATCTGTGCACGATCTTTAAAATGAATTTCAGACCCCTTCCTTTAATCGCTAGACCGTGTGACCCATCTTTTGCAAAATGAATTTCTCGCATTCTCGCTAAAAGTGGTTTACCTATGGACGGGGGGGTCCAGAATCCAATATAGATCATAGATCTAGGAGCTGAATCTTGAGTTGTCCATATGTGCGCATATATTATTTCCGATTCCGGAGACCCCCCCCCACCATTAAAGGTATAATGGTCAGGGGGTTCTGGAAAGCCTTGTCCACTGTAGATCTGGGCGCGAACATCTAAGTCGTTCATACATGAGTTGTGCATAATTGTGAGCGCGAAGGCATATGCACCCAGAAAAACTTAGAATAAGTGCATATCGTGGGTTTTCCCAAGCTTTTCCATGCTTTTATCACCAAGGGGTTAGACATCAAACCTTTTAAACCTCAAAGACATGGTTCAACATTGATCTTCGGGTTGGTTTTATTGAAATAAAGCAAACTACCCTATATTCTAACCTAATTACCTATGACAATTAGCCCAGATTAAACTGTTGGACTAAGAAACTACTCTACCCTCGGGCTATCTGGCCAAGATTAGGCAGTCTGGTTAGACTTATTCACTAACTAACCTAGATCACTTGGCTAAGATTAAACAGTTTAGCCAAGCTTATTCACTACTCCTATCAAAAATAATTTAAAAGAACTTGGCCATGCTTGAAAGGTATGGACCAAGTCATCATTATTGCATGGGGCTCTACTAAATTTCTTTTATGCCCTCTTTTATTCTTTTTTCTTTTTTTTTTCTTTCTTTTTCCTCAAATTATTTGCAGAATGAAAAATCATTTGACAAACAAAAACACTAAAGAGATAACATTTTAGTCACCAGTTGATCCTATAAATTATAGGGTTATAACAGCGACTCCACCTGGGGATGGTACTCTCCTTGTGAAGTGCCAAGAATCATGATTCCTGATGTTCTGAAACTTTCTCCATAGTCGCCTTTGTTGCTTGATCGGTTTTATTTTGAAAATTGGAAGAAAATGTTCAATGGCTTAGGGCCTTCTCTCTGGGCTTCAACCATCTGATCAAAATTATTCACTCAGAAACTTTCAAGAAAAATGAAAGTGGTTTGTACAATGGAAAGTGTGACTTCAGGTCCTTACTGAGGCGGTGAATAATGCTTCAGCATTCTGCCATTTACAGGTCCTCCTGGAAGATCTGTCCCATCACTGTTGTTGATCAAGAAGGCGTTATTTCCTCTGAATGCTTGAATCATGTATGGTCCCTTCCACAGGCTATCGAATTTGCCATGTTTTCCCTTGTCTTCATTTCGGGAATCCCATCTCAGCACCAAGTCACCTAGCTCGAAATCATCTTCTTTGGTTCTTTTCTCAAAGATCTTCTTAATGCCTTCTTGGACTACCTGAGTCTTGTTGTATACTTCTTCCCTGGACTGCTGCAAATGGATCATTTGGTTTATCCTTCTTTGGGAGTCATTCGTCTCGGCTTGCATGTCTTGCAACAATTTCATGATAGTAACTCCTAAGGAAGTGGGAAAAACCGCTTTTGTTCCATAGACCAGCTGATATGGTGACATACCGATTGACCTTTTGGTGGTCAGTCTATCGGCCCATAGTGAGAAAACCAACTTGTTATTCCATGACTTTTTGTTTTCTTGTAGAGTTTTCTTGATAATGTTTACCAGGGTTTTATTTGATGACTCCGCTAGCCCATTTCCCTGAGGGTAATAAGTTGTGGAATGTCCCAAACCAATATGATACTGGTTGCAAAAATCTATGAGTTTCTTAGATTGAAAATAAGTTGTGTTGTCAGTTATAATATTTCTAGGACATCCAAAACGAGACAAGATATTATTTTCAAGAAATTTAATAATGACAAAATCAGTAGCTTGCCTGCTTGGTATTGCTTTGATCCATTTTGTAAAATAATTCGTGGCAACAAGAATCCACCTGTGTTGGCCCAAAGAGGGAAGATGTATTTCTATGATGAAGTCTAATCCCCATTATTGGAAAGGAGCTTCAACGAAGATTGGTTTCAGGGGTAGAGGAAGAAGTTTCCTTTTTCTCTCAAACAACTTACATTTATGATGAGAAGTCACTTTATCATGCACATCAATGAATAGTGTTGGCCAATAGAATCCATCTCTGAGGATTTTATTTGTTGTGGCCTTCTAGCTCAGATGACCACCACAGTCTCCTACATGAAAAACCTACAATACTTTGTCAGCTTCATCCTTCAATAGATAATTTAACAAAATACCTCCAAGATCCTTCCAATACAGATTGCCTTCTAGAATGCAAAATTTCAATGCTTTCAATTTCAAAATCCTAGCTTTAGTTTTGATCAGACCAGGGGGAGCTTGTAAATTATGCAAAACAAATATCAGGTCTATGTACCATGGAGAGTTCAGAAATACCTCTTTCATGCTTGGAGTCGCCTGCTCACCCTGTTCATCTACTGCAGCTAAGAAATTAATGTCGAGAGCATGGAAATTTGATTCAGCCATTAACTTTGCTAGACCTTGACCTTTAATCAGTTTAGTAGGCTTAATATCTATGTCATACTCTAGAATGATAGCAATCCATTTTCCTCTTCGGTCGTTCGGATTGTCTTGGGTTAAAATGTATTTTACTACCGCATTCAGAACATATGAAATGGTGTGGGAATGGAGAATATATACTCTAAAATATTTTATGGCTTTTACCAAGGCAAAAGCTTGTTTCTCCATTATTTTATAATTCAAAGCAACATCTCTTAAAGATTTACTGAAAAAGGCTATGGGTTGTTCATACCCTTCGCTGTTTTTCTGTAGTAATACTGCTGCAATGGTATGTTCAGAGGTGAAAGAAAAAAGATAAAAATCTTTGGTGAATTCAAGACTGATCAAGACTGGAGCCTGTGTGAGTGCGTGTTTGACTTGTTCAAAAGACTGCTTGGACTCTATGTCCCATTTTATTTGTGTCCTTTTTTAACATGTTTGTGATGCTCCTGAGAAGCTCGGCCAGGTTGGGTATGAATCTTCGCAGAAAGTTTATTTTTCCGATGAAAGATTGTAACTCTTTGATATTTATTGGGTGTTCTAATTTCTTAATGGCCTCGATTTTGCTGGGGTCTATATTAATTCCATCCTTAGAGATTATGTGCCCTAGTAGTTTACCTTCCTCTAATCCGAAAAGGCTCTTCTTAGGATTCAAATAAATCCAAAATTTCTTGCATTTCTCAAAAACTCGTCTGAGATGTCGTAAGTGCTCGTCATCAGATTGGGAAAACATATTTACGTTGTCCAGATAGATGACAATAAATTTGTCGATTTCTTCCACAAAAGCGATGTCCATCACTCTCTAGAAAGTGGCCCCAACGTTCATCCACTCGAAAGGCATTTTCACATACATGAAAGTACCCCATGGTGTTGTGAAAGTTGTTTTCTCTTGGTCATCTGGGTGAACGAGGACTTGGTTATAACCTGAGAACCCATCCAGTAAGGAGATTCGACTGGATCCAACTACCTTTTGTAATATGTGGTCGATTTTTGGCAATGGTTAGTTTTCCTTCAGAGAGACCTTATTCATATTTTGGAAATTGATGCAAAGCCTAATTTCTCCAGATTTCTTTCTGGTTGGGACCAAATTTGAAACCCATTTGGAAAATCGTAACGGAACTATGATTTTAGCATCGTAAATTTTTTTGATTTCTTTTTCTATCAGGGGAAGTAGCTTGGGATTGATTCTCCTAAGTTTATGTCTGAAAGGTTTTTGATCTTCTTTTATTGGAATCCTATGTTATATGATGCTAGTGTCATAATATTTCAAGTCCTCGTAACCACAGGCAAATACATCCGAATATTCCTTGAAAATCTCAATGTACTTGAGTTTCTTCTCAAGGGGTAATGATTTGGAAAGTTTTACCATCTTGGGTTTCTCTTCTGTCCCTATATTACAATCTTCTACTTCTTGACCATTGGCTCCGATTTTTGGTTTTTTAGCTACATCATTAAAATCAAATAGGTCTTCTAAAGGAACTAAACCCCTAGGTAAAACATTACTTTTTAAATGAAAAACATCAAATTCTGTCTCATCCTCACCTAACTCTCCTGAATCTATGTTATTTACACTATCATTTCCAAAATCAGGTCTTTTTACATTTTCATCCTCATTTTCTAAGTCTATGTTTGTACACTCGAAATCATTTTTACATTATATAAAGTCTTCAATTTGATCATCATTACCAAATACCTGCCAGTATCTGATGTTGTCTAGAATAGTTGGTATGCACTTCACCTCCACCATGTATGGGCGAGTGGAATGAAATGGTATCTTTCATGTGGCTGATGATGTAGCTAATCCATCTGCTAAAATATTATGTCCCCTAGGCATCACCTGCAAATCAACTTTAGTGAAACATTTAAGGGAATCCAGAACAACATTCCTATAAGCTCTAAGATAGGGATGTTTTGTTGCATACTCACCTTTAATTTGTTTGATAATCAATTCGTAATCTCCCCTTACCATGATTTGTTTGGCACCAACCTTCTTCAATAGTTTCAGACCGAGCATGAAAGCTTCGTACTCAACTATGTTGTTAGTGCATTGAAAATTCACTTTGTAAGAATGGTTTTCCAAATACTTAGATCTATGATTGTGCAACCAAACTCCTACTCCATTTCCTTCTTTGCTTATAGCTCCATCAAATTCCATGCTCCATAAATCTGCTGGCAATTCTTCAGTTATCACATTTTTCTTTCTTTCTGCCTCAGTGATTTATTGGCCTTCGTTCGGACCAGATGTATCTTCTTCCAGTTGAGTGATTTGTTCGCCCGTATCACTGTCATTATATAGGATAAAAGAATCTAGGTCAGAATGTGCAGAGTACAAAGGATAGTTATGTGGCTTTTCTTGGCTGCTAACCATGTATTTCATCAACGTTTCTCTGTATAGTCTTCTCTGTTGCCCAAAAACTGGGACAATGGCATACGACATATCCAACTGCAAAGTACCTTTAAACTTGGCCCCCCAAGACTAGGAAGACAACATACCATATTTTTGGGGAATGTCTATGACCACAACATCCATGGCCATGCTTTTTGCAGGAATTTGAACCAGGTTGATACACAAATCCTTGATCAAACCGATACATCTGAATTTGCTGGAGTCAAAAGAGTGTAAGTCCTTGTAAGGTTTGCTAACCTCAAGTCCCAGTTTTTCCATCACTGCTTTAGGCATCAGATTATGGGAAGCACCCGAATCTAACATAGCATTATGCAGAATAAGGTCGTGTATATTAGGGCTGATGTAAAAAGGAGCGACAACACCATTGTAGGTTTGACCATCCACTTCAGGTCCGAACAAGAGTTCAGGTTGATCATCGGTAAGGTTTACAGTATATAAATGATTGATCGATCCAACAGTTAAGGCCTTCATGCCTATGCCAGGTTCAATACTTAGTGCTTTGATCACCTGCGATCGGTAACCGTCCTTACTCATCAACTCGGAAAGAGGAATGGGAATTTTCACTTTGGCTAATTCCCCTTCGAGGCTGAAAAGAGTAAGTGTTCTGCTTTGGCTTTGCAATTCCAATTTGTCCACCGTAGTCTTCTAAGAAGAAGTATTTGGTGGGTTGGTTGATGAAACCTCAGTCTGCAATGATCTTTTCAAAATGGTGAGGTTTCCTCTTGCTGGAACTTCAACATTACCTTTTTCAGGGATCTTCTCGATAGAAGGCTCAGGGGATTTCTTGGTTTGGACTATCTTCTTCGTTTCAGTTACCTTTTTTCGGGAACTCCCGTCTGTATTTTCACTTCCCAGATTGTATTGTTGATGTACCTCCATAATGGTATTTTCAAATGCTTGTTGTTCAATATCTTTAGTTTCTTCGCTCACCGTTGTTTGAGAAAGAAGAAAAATTTCTTTCTCCTCCTGGGTGAGGAAAATTGCTTCATTATTGTGAATGCCCATGAGGTTTATGTGTGTATCCTTAGGTTCTTCAATGACCTCATCTCCTTCATTGTCATAATTTTCTTATAGGGGCGGTCTAATCTATTGATCAAGACCTCTTTGTTCTCTTTGATCCCTAGGATCTCTCTGCCTGATTTGAGGAGGGCTTCTTCTGAGGTTAGGATTCTGAATTTGAGGAGCTGGTGGGTTTTCTCTAGGAGGATTTCTTTCAGATACAGTAAGTCTCTCCATCATTCTTTCCATTTCTTTGGCCAAATAATCCAATTTGGAATCGAAAGAAGATGTGGAAGGCTCCTCTTTAATTGTGACCCTCTTCTCTGACCTTTGTCGTGCCCTTTTTGCCAACAGGTTGGCCTCCACACTTATTGCACTTTTCTGCATGTCCTCCAGGGTGGTGGAGTTTCTTTCCCTTAATTGATACGACATATCAACATCAAACCGTCAGGTAATTTTATCAATGCCAGACCCTGTGGAGGTTTAATATCGGTTGGAATTGCATTGTACAAATTGTTGAAATGGGTGCAGTAATCTTGTACTGTCTCACCTTGATTTCTTATGATGTTTTCATATTCTAACAAGATATGGAGAGGATTTTTCTTTACCTCCCATCTATCTAAAAAAATTCTTTAAAAAGTTGTAAGGTCAAGCACTGAAGCAATGCGTAATCCTTTGTACCATTTCTTAACGTCATCTGTCAAACTCTGCGCAAACAATCTCTTTTGAATGTCAGCTTCATCTACTTCCTGTAGGTCAAAATAGTCATTCATTTTATCCACATGTTGTTGTGTGTTCAAGGGCCCTGTGCCATCGAACTGAGGAAGTCTCATTTGATAATCCTGGGGCATAGAATGAAGAGGTCCGACCAACACTAAGGGAGCATACCTGGCTACCATGATAGGTGGAGGGGGCAGGACGACAACCTGGATGATAGGTGGGGTGGTGAAAGAAGATGAGGATGAGGAGGGGCTAGCTGGCACAGAGTGAGTGGTTTGAGGTTTAACAGTGGGAGATAGAACTTCATGGGTCAGTGGTTTCAAGACGGTTGGGTCTAGAACTGTTTCAGCCACAAAGCTATCAGATTTCATTCTAAACAAGCTTTGTTCAAAAAGGATGTCAAAGTCAAGATCCTGAAGGGAAAAAAGATCCTCTGGAAGAGAAGGTGATCTCTGAAGGGGACTATGACTTATTGAACCTTCTACGATGGTCTTTTTCCTGAGAAACTATTCTGGATTATCAGTTGCTATTGCAGGTTCTGGGTTTGGGTGAGATCGAGTATAAGCCCTTTTGGGAGCCAAATTTCTTTTTGATTTTTATATATATATATTTTAGTTTTATGAGTCCGAAAATAATATGTACAAGCTTTTAATAACCTATAAACATTATGTCTTTCTTATATTTGCATTTTTTTAGAAACGAAATTTTCTTCTAGGGAAAAGAAAATGTGAGGTTAAGATTTGTTCAGTTCATTTCCCCAGTATGGTCGCCACTATGTTAACGCTCTGTAAATTTCCTAGAGGTTGTCAGAAAATAAGAAATCTACGGGAGGTAACTTTATCCAACCACTTCGAAGCTGGGATATATCCCTACCAACTTCAGAGAGGGATCTCTATGTATGATTTAGATATGTTCCAAATTAAAAATATTAGGCTAGGTGAATAAAATATGTTTGTTTTTCTCGTTGTCGTTTTCGTTGGGTTGGATGAGAGAGCTTTACACATCCATTGGGCTATGGGGTCTGTATTTCAAGATGAGAATCTAAACCAGAAAACAAAATATTATTTTCACAGGGCGAGACAATACATTCGTTGGATTCTTTAGCAGTAAAATATTGAATAGCAGAAAAGATGAGAATATCAATCAAAGTAAAGAAGCAGTTAAGAATTTCTTCACTATAATATCAGAAGATGAACATAAAAATCTTTCAAAGTCAGAAATAGGGTATACAAAGATAAATCCTACAACGTTCGTTACTTTCAAAGATTATATTTAGAACACAATATGATAACTGAGCGAGAAGAACATTTAACAGAGAAGAGCAAACAACACCAATAAATAACATGCAAGAATCCTGTGAAACGTCTCTTTGTATTAATGGAAGATCTCTTGATAAAAATGTTACAGTCTTGTAGATTTCTGGGCCTAAATATCAACCCTCAATACTTAGAAAAGTGAAATATTTATAACCAAAATTACAAACGATCCTGTCATTAAAGATCAGGACGTGGTAAATCTATTTTTAGCTTAACTAACTTAAAAAACTACAAAAATATAGGAAACTTTTTGATGATGTGTCGAAGTTTCATGCTATTTTCTGGGTGAACCGTTGGTGAGGCCTCTGCATGACCTCATCTAAATATATAGCTAACTGGTCTTGGAAAACTCATCGACTACTTGATCAGATTGCAAAGCTCTTCCCGTCGAAGATGCCTGGGAACGACCACTTTGAGTAACCTTCGATAAACTTCATCCATCTCTGTGTACTTAGGAAAAGTTGGCTTGATGATGAAGATGTACCAGATCTCATGCTATATGTTGATGTCCAACTGTAGAGAATCTAGGAATGCTTTGCCAGTGATACTGCCTTGTATTCCTGAAAATTTTGAACTATCCTTAGCCACAGTGGCTAGTCTCTTTTTGTAATTGGGGAGCGTCATCAATTTTTCATTTATCACCTTCAAACCAGGAAGACCCTTATTCTATAGAGCCTCGATCTTGATGAAAAACCTTTGCACCCCTAGGTCCATAGCCCGAGCCTTTTCTTCTAGCTGTAGCACCAGTCCTCTCTTGGTCAGGACTCTCTTGACCTCAAGGATGGTCTTTGTTCTATCCTCAATTCTCAGATATTCCAGCTCCTCTCTAGTTTTAGAATTCAAGAATTTGATGATTTCATTAGCCTCTATGGGAATCTCTCCCAGTTCTGCTCTAACCCTCTCGATGGTTTGTTTACTTCTTTGTACCAATTCATTTTTCTCAAACATAATTTGTATCATTGGCTATATTTCATTCATAGACTTGGTGATGTATGTCCAGACACTTTCTTTGACTTCGGCCAGTGTTTTGCCTGCCATTGTTTGCTTTTGAATCTATTGTAACTCTTGTTTGAGTTGGTTTGACACTTGTTTTTCCTTGGAGTAGTTGGTTTGGTAAGAAGATTTGAGTTCCTGGAGGTTCTCAATCTCCTTTTTGAGCATGCCAATCTCTGTTTCTTGCAGATTCATCTCTTCCATAGATTTAGCCAATTCAACAGTATTTTCCAAAGATGTCAGTGGGTTTGCCGATGGAATTTCTTCTAGGGACATTGTGCTCACTCTTGAGTGTGGGACTGCACTCAATGGAATGAATTCCATGGGTTTTGACTGTTCTTTCTCTTTCACTAGCTTGTCCATTTCAGCTTCCATTTCCTTCAATTGTGCATTATGTTCCATGATCAACTTAAGCATCTCATCTTTTTCTCCTTCTGTCTCCACCATTTCCTTTGCCTGTTAGTCTACTGTTGGTGGCAACTTCAATTGTTTTCTTAGACACGCTATGTTGGCATTTTTCTTCTTGATCATCTCCTCGACTGCTTTCACATTAGAGGGATCATATATGATCTTGACGACCAGTTCCTCCAACGTCTTAATCCTATTATCCTTGGAAAAGGATGATATTTTTTCCAACTTCAACTGCATCTGGACATTATTCAAAGATACTTGTAACTTGGAGGTAGTAGTGGAAGCATGTGCCAATGTTGAGAAAACCATTTCTCCAGTTTTCCTGTGCAGATTCATTTGATCAGTTGCATGCACGTCCTTAGTCTGGAATTCAAAAGTTGCCCTTTTATAGTCGGTGATTATATTTGGGTCTGGCACCTGTGCTTGGAGAAATTCCATGTGCATTCTACCCTTCTCAGTGTCGAATGCTAATAGCAGTCTGTGTTGTGCAGTCGATGTTTGCTTCTAGAACTGAGCATATGTGTTGTTGGTCAACGTCTGATTCTTTTTCTTGATCAAATCGCATTTCTCAAAGATACTCAGCTTCAGTCCTGTTTTGCCTGGCTGGTTGACAGGTGGAGTATCTGTAGGCTTCTTTGGCAATATTGAGGTTATGATCTGCTTGCTTATTGTACTAAGGAGTGACCGATCCACCTCCGTCATTGTAGTGGATGGAATATCCTTTTAGCCCACTGTGTTAGGTGCCTGAGTGGTTTTCGACCTCTTTGTGTGCAATTGGAACTCCTCAGATGATAATTCAGTGATAGAAGGTGAAGTGTCCTTCCTGGGCCTTTTCTCCTTTGGAGCCTGTGGTGTAGTCGTCTGTGAAACAGTGACCCAAGGGTCCTGTTGTTCTGCTTCAAACATAGTGTTTGGCTCCCATTCTGTCTCGTTTTCAAACTTCTCTATCTCAGGCCTAGATATGTGAACATACGGGATATTCTTATTTTTTATCCTCCTCTCGGAAATAATCCCGCACAGATCATAGTGCCACGTGAAACTAACAAAAAAATTCATTTCTTTCAGTTGTCTATCTGCTTCCTCCCCGACGCCTCGACTTTTGTAGATGAAAGACCCAATCATCCCTTTGATTCTGAGCTGCTTCTTCTTCTTCAAAGACACAAAATGTATGTCGTCTGAGTTTATCATCTGCCTTATGTATTCCAGGGAGAAAATTCTAACAGGTAAGTACTTGGGTAGTTTATATAGGGCCAACTCGCACCCATAGACTCTGAACTCAGTATGATTTTGGTACAGGTACCAATCACTAGTCTTTGTAAGGTCTGAGAGATGTAGAATCCTTTGAATTTCCTCATTAACTCTAGGTTCGGGTCTATCGCTAAGGATACTCACCACTAGGTGGTAGAACTGCTAGATGAACTGCTTGAAATTGAATTATGGGGAGTTGTGTTTGAGCAGAGAATTCCATGTTGTTACTGCCTGTGGTCTACTATCCTCGTCCATCTTCCGCATAGAAAAATAAAATTTGTCCGCTTGGAAGAAAATGAGAAGGAATGCCAGTATTGCAGAATACTGGAACATAACTTCTGTGGCGAAATTTATGAATTGTTAGTGAATGTTGTCCACCAGGAACGTGTTGTAGTCGAATTGTGTAGTGGGTTTCTCATCGGTGGAGAAAATAGATAGAAATCCCAAAATGGGTTCATCTGCCCATTGATCTAAAAAGTATCCAAGAAAGGCACATAGTGACATGATGACCCGGTTTCCTTTTATTGAGAATAGGGAGAAAGGATAAGGGCGGTTTGTAGTGGGGAGATGAGCGGATTGTGGAAGAAAAAGCTCAAAGATCTGATCTCTTTGAGGAAATGACAGCTTCTGGTAGAGCTCTGTGATGATTTTGAGGTTAAAAGGTGAGGTAGATTCGACTCGAGATATCTGCATCATTTGGTCGATGGTTTTTGGTGTGATGAGGAAAAGAATTTCCATGGACAAGGACACAATGGCTCTTTGTTCGGGGATATAATGGGCTTGGCACTTGAGGGAGAATATTGGGAAATGGTGAATTTGGGGGAAAAGATACAAGGGTAGGTTGGACTCCCATAGTTCGATTTCATCACTCTGGTCTAGGAAAATTTCTTTAAGCCATGACTGTAGGTCTGCGAAGTGAAAATCGCATCTTGTGTCTGCAATTAAGTAGTCTTTGTCGGCTAGAGGATTCATTTCAAGGTCGATAGGAGGCAGGAGAAAAGGATTCTCCTCACCTTCTGTTCTGTTTGACTTTGGCGCCATCACTATAACAATACCTGCGAATAAAACAAAGGTTAGTGGGGACGACTGTAGATGTGGGTGACTGACTGTAATGGAGAGGAAAACAGGGAAAAATCTCTAGTGCGACAACTGGGTAAATGGTCAGGGAATGAAGGGTGAGGGTAGTTTTGAGCAAACGGATGCCCGTTGGGCGTGAGAGACAGGTCAGATGGTTGACGGATAAGTTAGCCAGTAATAAATGGCTAATGGGTCATTTAGAGCATGAGATGGCAGGTGATAATGGCCGAAGCATACATTTGAGTGATGTGGCGGGTATTGATTCGGGAAAAAGACCATGGTGAAGGGACTTTCCACGGATAAGCGAGGGAGAAAGACTAACAGAGTTATGGGAGATGAATCTTACAGAAAAGGTGGATAATGATGTCATGAGGTGACAAGGTATGTCAGACAGTAATAGGTGGTGGGATTCAGGACCAGTGGATTCATGCCGCATATTAAATAGGGGCCCGTCAAAGAAAATTTCCATTCCGGACCCCCCCCATCGTTAAAGGCAGATTAGTCGGGGGGTTCGAAAAACACCATTTTCCATTGATTTGCGTGCTTCCTTCTCAACCGCAGATCTGTGCGCAATATTTAAAATACATTCTAGAACCCCCCCTCCGTTAAAAGCAGAATGGACGGGGGGGTCCAGAATCCAATATAGACTGTAGATCTAGGTGTTGAAGCTTGAGTCGTCTAGATGTGTGCATATATTATTTCCGATTTCGGACCCCCCCCCCCACCCACCGTTAAAGGTAGAACGGTTGGGGGGGGGTCCAGAAAGCCTTTTCCACTGTAGATATGTGTGCAAACATATGAGCCATTCATACATGAGTTGTGCATAATTGTGAGTGCGAAGGCATATGCACCCAGAAAAACTTAGGGTAAGTGCATATCGTGGGTTTTCCCAAACTTTTCCATGCTTTTATCACCAAGGGGTTAGTGTTGGGTATGTGTTATATTCTTTGCATGTGTGTGTGTGTGGGTGCATCAGATACGACGACTGCGTCTGACGATCCCTTCACCTAGGGCTCTGCTATTTTTAGCGGATTTTTCTATTTTTAGTTGATTTGTAAATTAATCCCGGATTAAGGGATTAGGGTTTTGGTATATACGGAATACCTAAAAACATTGTATATATTGTATGGCGAATGGTGAAATTCAATATAATGAAAAAGAAAGGTTTTCCCGGTTGAGGGTTTCCGGTAAAG
>SNQJ01S0026761.1:74436-100401 GCA_010110895.2 Picea sitchensis | reverse complement strand
TATAATGAAAAAGAAAGGTTTTCCCGGTTGAGGGTTTCCGGTAAAGATCTCTGTGTATTCTGTGTATGAGCCATTGATTAATTTCTGTATTGCTTAAGAATATATATGCATTTCTTTACTTCGCAGGTTTAAAACTTACAGTTAGACATCAAACCTTTTAAACCTCAAAGACATCGTTCAACATTGATCATTAGGTTGGTTTTATTGAAATAAATCAAACTACCCTATGTTCTAACCTAATTACCTATGACAATTATCCCAGATTAAACTCTTGGACTAAGAAATTACTCTACCCTGGGGCTATCTGGCCAAGATTAGGCAGTCTGGTCAGATTTATTCACTAACTAACCCAGATCACTTGGCTAAGATTAAACAGTTTAGCCAAGATTATTCACTACTCCTATCAACAACAATTTAAAATAACTTGTCCATGCTTGAAAGGTATGGACCAAGTCATCGTTATTGCATGGGGCTCTACTGAATTTCTTTTATGCCCTCTTTTATTCTTTTTTCTTTTCTTTTTCTTTCTTTTTCTTTTTCTTTCTTTTTCCTCAAATTATTTGCAGAATGAAAAATCATTTGACAAACAAAAACACTAAAGAGATAACATTTCAGTCACCAGTTGATCCTATAAATTATAGGGTTATAACACCACACATTACCAAGGATGTTTCTATAGTAGTGTTATGACCCAAGGGAGCATATATAGGGTTAAATGTATATGATATGAACCCAATTGGGGGCATATGTGGGGATAAATGTACATGTAATATGTAAATATATATGTAATAGGTTCATCCTAATAGTAAAGAGGCCTCATATGTAGGTGTGAATAGGTATATATATAGAGATCATGTATTCATTTTTGAGGGTCATGTGAATTGTGATGTATGAATGTATTTGGTTATATGGAGGAGGTTATCCTATTATTTAAGGGGTTATTGTGTAACTCATCTCTCTTACCTATATTGTAGTTGTGTTCCATGCTCACTTTGTTGTACATGGTGTGTACTTCTATTCTATTTTGATATCTTAATAATTTGGTACATAAAATTTGGTTTCAGAAGGACATAAAACAAATCATGGTTTCAAAGGTATGTTCACTTAAAAATATCATAACTTTTGATTGGAATGTCCAATTAAGATGATTCAAAAGCCATTGGAAAGAGAAAACATAGAAGATTATATTGGAACAAGGATTATAACTATTTTAGATCATTATTATGAATATGTTGAGGTTGTAATTTGAGTGTTTGTGTTAGATCTGATTTAAGAATCAATCCCATGCAATGGTTGAGTATGATAAAGGAAATTGATTGGACACATCTTACAAAAACCATTTTCTTGACTGGAGAAGCTTTCAAGTGGTGGGATAGCTTTGATAAGGGTATTAAACTCTCTCCCACATAGGAAAATTTTGAAATACTCTTCTAAAATAAATGGACCAAGGATACAAAAAAGGAGGATACGTGTACAATTCAAGAGGAGTTAAAAGAAGAAAAAGAAGAGATCAAGAATAAGGGTGATGATCTATCTAATATATGAGACCTCAATGAAGCAATTTCTAAAGAAGTTAAAAAACTAAAACATGGGCATAGTAGTAAAGGGAAGTGGGAAAAGGATGAGGAAAGGGAAGATTTGAAAAAGAAATATGAAGAAATATGTAGATTAATAAACCATAATAAAAAATATCAGATGACGTTGAGAGAGTGAAAGTAGAAAAGAATAATTATCAAAATCTAGAAGAAAATAGGATCTTGGATGAAGAATATACCATAATACGTGAAGAGGAAATTTTCAAGAAGGTTGGGGAATCCCTAAATATTGATGAGGTAAAATTAGAAATACAATATAGAATGGAAGAAGGATGTCAGAATTTGAGAAATGGGGTGACATTGAATCTTCAAAAGGAGAAGAAGATAAGATTCAAGAATTCCACCATAATATACTTGAAGAAGTTTAAATTCATATAGAGGATGTACATGTCAAATATGATGGTATTATCTCCAAGGATAGAGTAATAAAAGAAAAAGAAAAGAGGATAGAGGATGCCATTGTCTCTGAAAGGAAGATAGATGAAATGATTGTCCAGATGGAAGAAAAATAATCAAATGTGAAACCCTGCTAACACTCTCATTATCAAGAAATATTTCAAGTAAGACAAGAAGGTGGATATCAACATTATCAAGGAAGAAGATGGAATACTTTTCAATATACGTGGAACAAGGCTTCAAAACATAATTAGTCAATAAGATATTATCATAGACCAACATCTACTACGAGTTGGAGAAGCTTCAACAACAATACAATGAATCAAAGGAAAGAAAAATTTGAAACAATTGGCTACCAAGGATCATGATCGTCTTAAGCACTCAACACACCCTAAAAATTTCATGAAGTTTGGGGTACCAATTTTAAACTCGATACAATTGGTTAGCATTTTATTAGCATTTGATTTTTGTAATTGGTTGAATTTATTGATTTACTTGAGTTTTATTTTGATCATTGGTGGATCCATAACCCAATACCAAATTAAACCACAATAATAAATTATCGTTCTTGAAACAAATTGACCAAGATACTGTATGAGAAATACACAATCCTACATAAAATTTTCTCTTTTTATTGGGACAATGTGTGTATCGGATCGAGTGGGGAGGAAATTTTTGAACCAAATTGTTAAAATCATCGTATTCAACCCAACCCGACGATGGTGGAGCAGCATTGTTTCATCATTCCATTGGGTGTCGGCTAGTATGCTACACCAATATACATAATGTTGATTTTTCCCAATTCACCTAATGCAACTGTCAAAGGAAGGTTAGAACTCCATTAGTTGGAAATTGGAAAGAAAATATAACCATTCATTTTTATGGCCATGGTATGTTGAAAAGGAAGGAATTCATTGTATTGTTATATAGCCTAGTCAATGAATTAGCTCAATATCCAACAACTATGTCCATCTTAGAGGTCCTTCAAACTTGTTAATCACAGTGGAAAACCCTACTTTCAACCTTGGGGGAATTTGACCCATCCTATACCCATATGATCACTTTTGAGCTAGATAATAGCGACCCACAACTCATATTCGTTGTTGGATTTTTAAATACCATTCAAGATCTGAAACCACCCAATACATTGGGTCATCATCAATGTAGGGGAATCTATATGCATCATGTCCAAAACAATATTGAAACAACTTGGTTCCCTGGAACTCATCACATCTTCCATTACCCTTAGAGCATACGATGGTCATCCATCACAACCAAAATTCCTCTTCCAAAATGTTCCAGTAGAACTTAGGGGGAAAACCATTATCATTGAAATAGAGGTAATTAATGCCCCGTTGGATTACAATATCCTTTTTGGGTGAAGTTACTTGTATGTCATGAAATAGCTTGCATCTTCCATATTTCACACCAACTTTTCCCTCACAATGGGAAGGTCATTACCATTGACCAGTTAACTCACTATGAACCCAATCATTCTGGGAATATAGACAACATCATGCCCCTCATACGGTTTGGTTTTGACATCTCATCCATTGTTTACTTTGGGCGATGAATATTTAGAAAACCCTCACTAGTGGGTTCTTATAAAGGATATCCCCCTTCTCCTTTTACCACTAGAGAAACACAAGCGTGTGTTGTTACCTTAGATGGAATCGAAGTATTCAATGAGTCTTCCCTCAAAGTACACATCCTCAAAGTGTCCATAAAGGATTTATTTCCTTAATATACCTTGACAATTTCCATGTCCCCTACCAATCCTGAACTAAATATGATGATTGGGTCCCCATCACCCATTTGCAAAATGGTCCCTCAGGCCCTAAAAAAAATCTCATTCTTTTACCACCCACCTATATTCACAACATATTAGGTTGCCACTACCCTCACCTTGCCAAACATGGTGATATTCATCCTCATTTGGTATTTAAATCCACCCTCTATGGTACCAGTACCATCCATTCCCACTTCGTGAGAGGTATTTCCCATGAAATTGATGGCTCAAATTCCAACTCTTCTAACTGGTCACATAGTTGGGGACATTAATGCCAACAAAGTGGGAAACACAACCAACAAAAGAGGCACCCAGAAGAAAAAGGATTCCAATAAAAATCCCCAGCCCCACCTCCAACCACCACGTGTGATTTATGTCATAGTCGGACACCCAGCCAAACTCTTCCCCACTTTTCCATAGTTACGAAATCTCATTCTACTTCCTAAAACAACACCATTACTACTTACCCCAGTAGTATCACCTATAACCACAAATCCTTATGCATCCCAAAAAAAGGTCTTTGAACAAAGAACGCCTTGGCCATCTACACACAATATGGCCATTACACCCATCACTTCCCATCTCTCTCTAAATTTTGAGAGACTTTAGCAGCAGTACGTGAAACTAAATTTCATGCATCCTCACAATCACCACCTACCACCAAAAATTGTACTAACATTTATTATGTTTCCATGTTAGTAAATGAGAAAATGGAATGCCCATGAACATTGTTTGATCAACCAAACCATTTGACATATATGTTCCCTCTCATTATCTCTTCTCAGGATTGAAATATGGTTTCCTTTCCTCATGTTCCATCATTGAATCCCACTCCCAATGACTCAACTGTGGCCATACCTCCATAAGGGGTTCATAAAATATAAAGGTTAGGTCCTTGTCCTTTGACTCCACTAGTCATTCTAATAACTCAATTCTCTGAATACTTCCCCCTGAATCCACCTAATTAGTTGGTAAGTCTCATTCATAAGGTTCTCCATCCTCCTATCATCTATACCCCACACATGTATATGGATATATCGTTCATGTCGTCTAGTGAAACTCCTCGACTGCCTCCAACAAGTCCACTTACCTTGGCTGGAACTGATTATCACCCACCTTCATCTCTTATGTTTTCCATAGATGTCAGCATTATCACTGATCTTGATTATAACACATCTCGTCTTCCCAATCAGATGTCTGTGGACCCATTGTTCTCCCACATATTCCAATATAATTAAGATATCTTAGAGTTCATGACATTACCTTATCTCCTATGGGATTCCATGCACCACATGTATTTCTTGTTGTCCCAAGAATAATTTCAACCACACCTAGACATTGGCGTCAATGTGATTGAAACCAAATATTTCATTCCCCTCGGATATGTGGATTGGTTCAATAATCCAATCCCCAAACCCATCTCCTTCAAAGAATGGAACATGATGAACATATCCCCTACCATCAAAATTGACATCTCAGTCAAACCTAGGGTTTCTGAAGAGATTACCCTTTACACCGCATGCTCTCCTAAAGAAAGTTTCACTTAAAAGTCTCTCTTTCAAGAGTTTCAGGATGTTTTTTTCTTGTCATACATAGAAATTATAGGATTAGACCCATCCATTGTTGAATATCTCATTGAAACATGGACCGGTGTCACCCTCTTTCATCAAAAGAAAAGGATATTACATCACTCAAAATCCATGGCTATCAAAGGGACTCCTTGGATCCAAGTATTTAGGTACAATCAACTTCCCAAGCATAAGGTCATCTAATTGTCCTATGACATTTATAGTAGGATACTATTTTATTTTTCTCCCTCATCTTCTACTGCATTCTTTCTTGATATAGTTGTTCAAAATGAGAATATCTTTAAGATCTTGTAATATCTAGGTATCTTTATGCATAAATATTTAGTCTCTCCTAAAAGTTATTTTTCCTCAGATGTATAATTTTTATTCTCTTGTAATATTTCAGGGAAAGGAGGGGCTTGTGTTTGAGGTAAGGTAATATCATTTTTCTTATATTCTTCATTTTCTATGATCTTTCACTATTGTTGCAATATTTTTCTTGATTTGCGATTTGTCTCTTGTAATTCCACATAATAATTTTGATAAGTTGTATCATTGTTGTATACAGGTTGGACTTGCTTATTATTTGTATTTGGAGTAGGTTGAGCAGGTATTCGATATTTCTTAGGAGGAACGTTGTTTTGAGTAGTGTTGTTTGAGGAGGAGGAGGCAATAATGCAGGTTGTTGGATATTTTGTGGCCTCCATCCTTGTGGTGGTTGATTCTGATTTTGTGGCATGATAGGAAAATATTGGTATGGAGGAGGAATTGGAGGTCCTTGTTATTTCCAAGGGTTTTGATTTTTCCAATGTAATGGGTTATATCATGGTTGAGGAGACATTTAAGAATTATATGCACTAAAATTTTGAGTAGGTTTAAAATTCAAACCTATTTGATATGGTCTTTGTGGTCCAGGCCTCTTTTGATTGATGAAGTATAGTGATTCCACATTTTCCTCTGCTCCTCGAAATGCATCTTTCAATATTGGAAAAGAAATAAAATTGTTGGTTGGATGATTTTCTTTACAAATACTGCAAACAATTATAAGTTCTAAAGGGAACTCATTTATAGGATGTGTTATAGTGCATTTGGGAAAATAGACAACCAATTCCTTATTTTATTCCTCCTATTTCTTCTTAATATACATTGTATCCATTTGAATGGATAAAGAGTGTAAAATATCTATCTTCATATCCTCTATTAATCCTACTAATCCATTATTTATATGTGTTGTAGGGTTAGAAGATGACGATATCAGACCTCTACTACTTCTACCTCCCTTTCTAGAGCACCTTGAATGGTTATTGAATATTCTTTTGATATCATCATAGTCCAATTGATAGATATATTCATTGGATAAGAGATTCAATGTTTCCATCAGATATTCTCTTACTTCTCTGAGTAAGACAAAATTGTGCGAGTCTTCGTCTAGAGTGCAATTTTTAGCTCTCTTGTAGCTTAGTTGAAATCTCTCTTCAAAGTATTCTAGAGATTCATCATGTCCTTGTTTCATTTTGAAAATATCCTCCCTTGTATCTCTTTCTCTACAATAGTCTCTATATATTTCACTGAAGGTGTTTTTCATTTTATCCCAAGTTGTGATAGTATTTCCCTCCAAACCCATAAAACATATTAGAGTTGAATAATTCAGGGTAGAAGGAAAAATTTTGAGCTTTTGTTAATTAATTGTATAATCATATGTCTTGCATATAATTGAAAACTCAAACAAAAATGTTTCAGGATCTTCAAAGACAAGACCATGAAAATGAGGTAAAGCAGAAGGATTGATATTTTTCATCTTGGCTTCTCCATAAGATTGCCGAATAGGGAACTAAAATATTTCTTCTTCACTTTCCATGATAGGAGGTGAGAACTAACTCTCTTCTGGAATATTTTCAAATTATCTAGCTTCCCTTTCCAAGAAATTTTCTAGTGTTTCAGGACCAATATCTGGATTTCTAGGACATTCTTTTGTGGTGGTGATTTTTGGTAAAAAATTTCCTTTCCTATCTCTGGGTCCAGTCATTTATTAAATCAAAATAAAGTGAAAAACTACTTCCTTTTTTATGATATTTAATGCAAAAAGAGAGTGTGACAAGGAGCTATCAATACTCACACGAAGTGAAAGAACTTAGGTTGTTACACTACAAAAAATCCATAGTGAGGTTGTACTTGTGACTGAGGAATCCTTTTTACTTCTCCAAGTCACACACAAAAAAAATAATAGCATGCAAACTTCAACAGGTCCTCTCAGAAAACAACGCCAAAAAGTGATGGTCCTAGGAATAGAAACAATGATTTAATGTATCCTTGGTCTCCTACTGTACTTTTCCACTCAAGGTTCATACAAACTTAAGAGTTTCTATGAAATTTATGTGCAATATGAAATTGATGGTAGAAAAGGGTTGAGACTGACCAAGACTAAAAATGTGCAGGAAAATCATGTGAAAGAAAGCATCTTTGAACTAACTGTTTGAAGGAAAAACATCAATATGAAATTACAACTAATATAGATTGCATGAGAAGAAATTATTCTAATTGGATTAAAGAGTAATGAATTAATAAAGTTAATATTGAAACAAAAACATGAATACAATCTAAACTATGATAGAAAAGTTGTAATAGAAGTAAAGCTCTTAAACTATGACAAAAAATGTAATGGAAGTAGATTTATACTAATGCATGGATAAATAAAGATAACTCTTTGATCAATATCAATCTCAATGTCCTTTTATTGTTTATTGATTCCTTCAGGAAAGAAGATTAGGAGAAGTCTAAATATGAAGCTAAAACATACCTACATGAGAATTTTACAGGAACTATGGAGTTCTATTGGAACTGTACAGTTTCTATAGGGAACTCCTAAAGGAAGAAAAATGGAATTTGTGCAAGTATTTAAAATAATGGAAAAATATATACTATAAATAAAAGAAGTGAATCTAAGGTTATTTTCCTTGGGAGGAACCTAAGAGTGACCCAAAACGTTATTCAACATTACTACAAGATGCTACTACAACTAGCCAGTTAGTCATAATCTTAACAAAACTAAACTTTATCATGGAAAACAATATCGAACTTAAAGAGATAATGCAATACTATCTAGGCACTAAATAATATGCATGAAAAAATACAAAAATAGTAATAGGGTACTTGAGCTGTCTTGGATGAGCCCTACCCAAGAACCACAAGGATCCTAAAAGAAACAGTAATAGAATGAAAGTAGAATCACATGTATTTCATAAATATCAGTAATACATCAGGAGCATGAAAGATTTCAGTTCTCAGTACAAGTATTCAAAAAATATCCACACAATACTTCTCCCAAAAGATTCTCTATATCTCTCATAGGCTTAGAGGCCTATATATAGCTAGAAATTTTGACTTTCCTTCCTAAATCAAGGAGAATACTGGGTGAATGAGGGGTTTCATCCCTTTAAATTTGTAGCTCTGACTATTATTGATCAAAAGTGGTCATAAATGCAGAAGGAATGCGCTAGTAAGTTGGTATGGAAAATTTTCCTTAATCTTTGGCTGTAATATCCTTTGAGGAAAAAACTTCCCCTAATTATAAGGTGTTGGCACCCTTGATTTCTGAAGCTTGAACTGGTTGGTGGAGCACACATATTTTGATAAATTATTAGTGAAAAAAGGTACATAATACAAACAATCCACCTCAATCAAACATTCGTTAAACAATATACAAAATACCCATGACTAACTACTAAATATGGTCTAAAGGTAAATATTAAGTCAATCTAAAGTGGAAAATAATGTCAAAGATGAACCTCTAAAATGAACAATATTGGGGATCATCACTATGCACGGCCTATGCAGCTATCCCCTCAACAGTCGTGTGGTTTGGCGCGCCAATTCCTTTAACAATTGTTCTTTGTTGCGCAATATAACAACTAGAAGTGCGTGGGAAGAGGAATTTTTCTTGCACAGACCACCCTCCCAAATCTCAAAAAATATCCATACGACCCCCATCCAAAATTATACCCAAACCCAAATATGTAGGAGGTTGAGACCACTCACCAAACTCTCCCACACGTCCAATCGGTGTCCCCATTCACTTGTACCGATTATAAATGCACATATATTAGCTCTTATAACTCAACTCGTGCATGTAAAAATTAGGTGGAATTGTGGTCCCCATGCCCATATATACGCCCCCTCCCCAAACTTCCAATCACTCGTTCTAGAGCCCAGGAGCTCCATTTTTGACACCATTCATGACACAACAATCATTACTTTTTCACCTACAAGTTAGTATATCTCAGTTTTCATTTTACCAAGAAGTCTCGGGGAGTTGTCTCACAGCTTCAAGCACAAGTACACACACATTATAATTTCTATCAAATACATGTCATATGTTCTTTATTTTTCAATTTTTTTTTTTTGCATTGGGTATCTGATGTTTGTGTGTGCCTATACTTAGTACAACAATATACAATCCATTTAGTCTTGGACACCCTATGCCCCCTTTAGGTATATGTTCAAAAATGTCATTATCTCACACCTACTCCAAACAGATGCATATCCCATCTATACCCCTTGACATTCACCTTTAGGACCCCCATATCCAACTTTGCAATACCCCCAATGCAAACAGATGCATATCCCAGTTATAGCCCTTGACATTCACCTTTAGGACCCCAATATCCAACTCTGCACACCCCCACCCTATCACATTCAAAAATTACATCTTGCAGCCCACCTCTATCACATTCAGGTACTGTTACCCGGTATAATTCTCACCTCCATGAGTTGTCCTGCATATATTTACCCATTGGCATATTAACACTCATGATGTTTTATCCATTAGGGTAGGGAGTCTTCGTAGTGTTACACTCTAGAGAAAGAACCTCATACTTCTTCCTCATTATCTTGCTAACCACCCCATTATGGAATCCCACATCTTGTTTTTGGTTACATTAAATGCACCTCCACATTATCATTAATCCTCCATCTCACCCACCATCATTTTCCCATATGCAATTTTATCCTCCATCCATCTGCCTAGTACAAAAACCCACCCATGGGGCACCCACCCTTCATTAGTTGCATCTCATTACTAGTGCCCCAAACAGTCCCAACCATCCTTCACTAGGGAATCCATTTCTATATGTCTACTTTTAACCCATTTATTTTTTATTCATTTGGTAATTGTATAAAGCACATTTCAAATTCCAGGACATAGAGTATATTTTTGTCATCGCCACCGATGACACTTTTTTCCTTGGCACACAACAACCCATGTCTCCTATGGTTGTGGAGTTCCACTTTCATCACCATACTTGCAAATATATCCCTATCATGGCCAAGATACCAAATATGAATGACACCCCTATCTCACACTTTCGTATTTTGACCTATCCTACATCCCTTGGAAGTATCACCCACTTAGCACAGTTCAATCAATATTTGGTCATCCCCTTGAAAACAAATCATGTTTACTGTTGTTGTCGTCATTTATCATCTCCCAACCAAGGGACGTTATTGAGTCCCATGGATCTCAAACTTTTTCCATGTTACCAATTCATTCATCCATCCAGTTCCTAACATGATTTTGATACAATTGATGCCAAGAAGCCCTTTGCTTCTTGCAGTCACGCTCCCTTCCATGTCGATGTCAGCATAAGTTTCTAGGAAAGTGGAAGTATCTTGGCTCTCATTCCCTTATTAATGAGAAGTCTTGAAGGGAACACAAATCATAGATTATTTTAGGGTCTAAATTTCACAAATGGGATAATTTTCCATGGTTTCCCCCCAAAACAAATTCATCAATTTCCATTTTTTCTAAAAACAATTTGCCCAAATTCCATAGAATAAAATCATTTTACCTTAAAATTCGCCAAACATTTATAGAAACTATATAAAATCCTTGGAAATTTGAATAATTTTACCAAACTATATAGCCAAACATTTTACATATTAAGGACTAGTAAGATTAGCCCAGGTTTCTACATTTTAATATAAATCTCCATCCTCAAAATTATCCCTAACAAAAATATTCCTCATTGCTGTATGATGTTGTTGATACCCATAACTTTCAACTCCAAAAATGTTTCATGTTATAGTAGGTATTACTATGCTACCACTATAGTTTTCAGTAACAACCAAAGACCTCTTAGTTTTATAGGCCATCAATGCCTCTGAGTTATCCATCCCTTGATTCAGAGCTCGTTCAGTCATCAGAACCATCATCTTCCATTTTTTGATGCCCTTGAGGGAGCTACATACATCCACTTTATCAAAAATTTCATTTACCAGCATTCATTTATGGTTTCATGACATGAGCATGGGTCATTTCTGCCTCATTTGTACCTAGATTTATATTTCAGTTTTTTGGAGAATACTTGGTTCCCATCATAATCCCCATTTCCTCCAATGGATCACTTCTACATTCCTCAAATAGAAGCTACAAATATCATATCCACCAAAGAAACAGTGATGTATTTAGGCTATACATGTGCTCCTAAAATCACACATCAAGGGGCATTTGTTATCACCGTAAAATTGCTCACAACAATATATACAATGGTCGAAGAAAATATCAACACTAACACAACATCCCTCCAGCATTTACAGAACATATTTCAGCAAGATGCCAAACGTATATAAAATCACCCATGAATTTATGTGCACTTCCACCAAAGTCAGGGCACACACATCTGCATAGATCAACCAATCGTCGGACATGAAATTTGTGCACCTTGCGTGACTGTTTCTGAAGAAACCCATATTGATGCAGAAACGACACATTTATGAAATTGGTCGGGGCTCAACCACTTTAGGTTGAAGTGTACCAAGACAAGAACTCAAGATCGGCCCAAAATCTCTCCTTGGGGTGATTGAAAGGATGGTAAGTACCTCCAAAGGTCTCCCATTAACACTTGGAACATGTTATGTAATATCTTGATATGGTCCTATAAATACATGGCCATGGTATGTTGAAATGGAAGGAATTCATTATATTGTTATGATGCCCATTTTCTATTAGAGAAACTATTTATTCTTTTGAGAGCTATTTGAGAAATCATAGCATTTGGTAAGTTTCTCACTTATTGAGAAACTTGACCAAAAATTTCTTCACCATTGTTAGTCATAGATAGGAGAGTAAAGATCTGCTTTTGGGGTACTCAAGGGCCCTCCTAAGGAGGAATAGGGGATTCATAACTCCTACTTTTCTACTCTGGTGTTCTTAATTCAAGGATCACTTTCCATTTGGGTAGTTATTTCTTGTGTTAATTTCATTCATCCGTTTTAGTTTTTACATGCTTATTTTAATTCCATTTCTTGTTTATTTGTTTTATTTATTTACTTTCTTGTTGAGTCACTAATCAAATAACCACTTTCTATGTTGTCTCCCTGGTCTAAAAAGGAATATAGAGGGTTCCATTTTTCTCACCCAAGTGACTAAAATATCCCAACACAAAGGGTCATATTTGGCACATTTTTCCACCATAATATGACTTAATATTTGTTTTTGACCATATTTAATAGTAAGGCATGGATAGTCTTGCATGTTTCTTAGTCAATGTATTTTGAGTTCGATTGTTTTCTATAATGTGCCTTTTTTCTCTAATGTTTATGAAAAAAGGTGTTTGTATATCCAAGTACATTGAACCTCGTGAGTGAAGGGTGCAAACCTCCTAAAAACAAAGGATCTTGTCTCCCTCGAGGAGGTATCAACCAAAAATAAGGGACATTGTCCCCACCTACCTCTTTAGCATTCCTTGTGCATTTATGACTAATATTGATAAGAAATAGTTGGAGACACATATGTAATGGTATGATATCCCTCATTTACTCCCTCCTCTCCTCTATTTAGGAAGGGAGGTCGAACTCTCAAGCTATATATAGACCTCTAGTCTAGAAGAGAATGGGGGAGATAGAATTTTTAAGAAGTATTGTATTGAGACATTCTGAATACTTTTGTTGAAAAAATAGATCCTTTTTTATTTTGATGTACTCCTATGGTTAATTAAATAAAGATGGTTTTTTCTCCATTTGATTAGAGTTTTCTAAAGGATCCTTATTCTTCTTGGGTAGGGCCCACCCAAGAGGGCTCGAGGACCATGTTGGAATTTCAGTAGTTTTCATAAATGTTAATTAGTTATTATATAGTATTTCATTCTATTTTGAAGTTCAATATAGTTTTTCATGATCAAATCCAAATTTTGTTAAGATTATCAATAACAGGTTAGTTATATTAGGCATCATGTAGTGTTGGCCCTTGACCAAGCTTTTAGGATCCTTGGTCATGTTTGACCTATTTTGGGACTTCGACAGGATGTCAAAGGCGAAGCACAAGTCGAAGCAGAGATCATGGGATCTCGGCCCCTTGTTTAAGGATTTTTGGGTTTTGGGCTTATGTAACGGGTATGGGGATGTCAGCCCATGGGTTTACCTATGTTTAGGCCCTTTTTGTAATGTATAAATAGAAGTCTAGGTGATGTAAGAAAGGGGGAGAGAGGCTTGGTACCTAGCCAAAGTGTTGAGTGCAAATTGTTAATTATTTGTGCATGCAATGTTGAGAACTTGCAGAGCCAAGTGAAAGTGACTGTAAGAGACTGTGTAAAGGCTTTGTGTTGTAATCTAGCTCAGGGAAGGAGGATCTAGAAAAGTGCGTGCATATCTCCTGTCTTATACGGAGTAGGATATTGTGGCTCTGTGCATGTAGAAGATTGTAAGAAGACAATAAAAGAGAATAAGAGTTGGTGGACATAGCCCTAGGCCGGGGGTGAACCACGTATATCCTGTGTTGCTATGATTTGTGCAATGTATTGATGTGTCTAATTTCTTTGTGATTTGATATAAATGAATGATAGATAGATCTTTTTATGCTTTGTGCTTAATAATGTGAATGAATGCTAGATTTGATCTATCTTTATGTGCTAAGCTCTTGGGTGTATTAGATCTTGTAGACTACTACGTTGATCTGTTGATTAGGTTTTACCTGCGCTATAAACTAAGGTTGAATACTAATGAAATATAAATCCTAAGTGCTTTTTTAAGGTGTTACAATCACAGATCTATGTCCCAACTAAGGTTGTAGACACTAGAGTCCTACAACCACCCTTGTCTCTAACTCGGGTGAGATTGCATCTGCTTCACAGGCATTGCCCAAAGGGCCAGTAGTTAGGGTTTTGTTGGTGTGTTGTTGAAGCATTGAACCCTGGGTCTACCCCTGTGCCAACAAATGGTTCTGTTTTCGGGACCTGAAACTATGATTGCTGGGAACTGAAGAAAAGAGAAATCTTTGTGCGTAGATCTATTTCCCTAGTGCGCAATATTCTACTTGACTTGTGAAGCTCTGTGCCAAGAAGATAAGTCATATCTGAAGAAAATAGGTAAGATCAGTGAAACTTTTTTTTTTATTAAAGAGGTAAGATATTGAAGATTTGTTCTCTAATAAAGGTAAGAACGGTGAAAAGTTTTGATTGAAAAGATAATATAAGTGGAAAATTTTGTTTTGAAAGTATGAATCTAGGTATGTTTGATCAATTTTGTCCTAGCCTGAAAACTAGGGCACAACTAGAAGAAAGAAGATTTGATATGGGTAGATCTGATAGAAATGATGAAATATATGTTATCCCTATGCATAGAAAGAATGTTTGGACTAAAAATGGATGCAGGATCCTAGAAAGATGTTTTTTGCAGGTTAGCTACTATGATCCTAGTGCGCATTATAGGAAATGATGGAGATCATTTAAAAGAAAAGAGGATTAATTATTTGTTATAGTTGCAGAAGACCGAGACATCTTGCTAAGGAATTCCCTGATAGAAGACCTAGTTGTCTTTGTTGTAAAGCTATATACCATGAAGTTTTGGATTTCCCTAGAATGATTTCTAAGGTTAAAAGAATGAATATGAGACAAGAAAACCCTAAGGAAGATCAAGCAAATAAGACCGTGGTAGAACCCCAGAAAGAATAACAGAATGTATTTCTACAAATGAAAGAAACCCTGAATGATCAAAGAAATGTCAACTTATCAGAGACCTTCAAAGAAAAAGAGTGCATAGAAACAAGAATAGGAGACTTCGACATTGACTGTGTTCTAGATGAGGAAACATAGGTGAATATCATGACAGAAAGAACCTAGGAAATTTTAGGAAAGCCTGCTATGATTCCTTCATTGGGAGGAACATGATTATTTAGAGGAAAGATGATAAACCTATGTGGAAGACTCACACAGATACCTATGAGTTCTCATGGAACTTCGACAGAGGAATATTTTGAGGTTGTTAAATTTATTGAGAGAAGCACCCCATTTTCTATGTTACTAGGAAAAACCTTGATTGAGAAGGATTAGGCCAAAACGAAATAAGAGGAAGTCTTAGAACAAAAGAAGCAAGAATTAAAATATTTCATGACTAGGAGGATAACACATTTGATTGAAGAATAAGAGAACATATTGAACCTATTTAGAACTAGAAACTTGGATGTCAAAGTTCAAAGAACACAATAAGACTCATAGAAGAGTGGAGCACCTACCCCAGGCAGAGAAAACGTATTGCCCTTGAACCCTATTGAAGGATCTCAATAGCACGAAGTTACTATGCCAAAGGAGATAAGAATCAGAATGGAAAGAGGAATACTGAGACGAAGATAACATGGAAGAAGGATAGAAATATCAGTAAGAAGAGAGCAAAGATAGAATATTTGTAGAAGGTTCCAGAGGGGACTTCGCAGAAGGAAGTTTTGAAAAACTGGAACTTCGTCGGGATGTCAGAACAACAAAACATGGAACTTTTCCATGGTGGAGAAATATGACCATTGGAAGAATTATAACTATTAGATAGATGCCCCGAATGGTTAGAACAATAGTTATGACCAAAAATATCATCATCATACCATTGGGACCGCACCGCAACAGACAAAACCCCATTGATGAAGGCCTCTCATCCATTAGAGAGATTTGTTATATCATTGTCTACTTATTGCATCCACTGTTGCACCGAAAACTCTTTTCTGAATTATATCCAAGCCAACAAAAGAGCTCATTGCTATCGCACTGTGTTTATTGAGATCGTCACATGTCCTATTGCATTGAACATTCATTCATTGACCTGAGTTATCCGATAAAGAGCATGCATGTCAAATGAAATCAATGCCATAGAGAATTCTTTTGAAGAAGTTATCATCAATCTAATGGATGAGAAAGTAATGTCTGCAGTGATTCAAGATTCATCGATGAGAGGAGTGCAAGCCTCTCTGTCGACTGCTCACGGATCTAGACCATCTCGAGCTACAAACAAGAAAATAACCAAGCATCGAGACGACTTGGCGAATTTGAAGTTAATCCCAACTATCCTGCCTAACTACATCCCACCTTTGGATGGCATGGTGAGTCATGACAGGTGTCCCCAGAGACTTTGATTACACTCTAGTTACTACGTACCTCCCAAAGGGGATATGTGTAGTTAGAACACAGCAGAATAAGATCACGACATTAAAATTCAGCGATTTCAACCTAGGAGACTGCAAGAACCATAGTATTATCGCTCCTCATAGATACTTGACTAGGATGAAGGGGAAGAACTCAAAAATAATCCCCCAAACATGGACTATGAACCTCGCGCAGTCCACCATCTTGAACGTGATGAAGAATCCACATTTTGGAAGGCACCAAGAGGTGAATGCATGTGTTAATCTCCTGCTATCGTGCTACCATGGAGGCTATCTATGGCTAGATAGATGCATCACATTTGATCTGATGTTGATCCATAGGATCACTGGATTGAGCATGCAGGGACTAGACCCACAAGACTTCTACCCAGGGAAGGATGCAGACCGTGCCCTAGCATAGAGAATTAAGGATACCTATGGCGATGTAGAAAAGGGGATGTGAGGCTACAAGGTAGCTTCCATCCAGAATGGTGTAGTGCACCTAGCCTTCCAGTTGATCACAAGAAAGATGGTTAGAAAGAATAGACCTACGCAAGTCATAGGGTTCATTGTTGACCTCGCCAGAAAATATGTAGAAGGACTCCAAATGAACTAGGTGAAGTACTTAGTCAACCAACTAGAATTGGATTGTTGCGAAGCTCAAGATGAGGGCTATGAGTTCCATTTCACCTAGTTGTTGATCCTTATAGGATTTACTTCTTGGGAGATGCTGGAAGGTGCGACCTTCCCAGACATTGAGCCATTCAAGCCACTCACTCCAAAGTTCACCACGCCCTGGTACTCGAGCGGTATGGGAAAACAATGGCATTCAAATGAAGTATTCCACACATACTATCTCCAGTTAAAGAGGGCTATTGGGGTTGTCCCTCATATGATGTCGAACAACTTGCATCGATTCAGACCCCTCATGAAGTTTCGTGTAGATTGACACTTTATTTATATCACTGCACACAGATGAGCATAAAGAAGAGCTTCAATCATACTATAACCTCATAGAGGAGGACCTCGAAGAGATAACTAAGGACTGGTTTACAAAGCTCCTTATCCTTGTTGACCCCATAGAAATTTCTGATCCTGAACTAATTGGTAGCTCAAAGGCCAGTCATGAAGAGCATGATACACCTGGACCTAGCAGAAGGAAGAAGACCTAAGAGGTACAAAACCTTAGCAGTGCATCAAATGAAACTGCTTCAGAATCACCTGGACGAGGAGATAATGATGAAGTAGATAAACAAGAGACCAATGGAAAAGAATATCAACAAAAGAAAGGCAAGGTAACACTGCCTAGGCATCCTGTTGATGAGGTGATCCCTCTAAGAAAATAAAGGTTTCCCCCATGAAACCTGCCTGATGGAAGAAATCCAAATCCACCAAGACTAAGATGTAGAATGTGCTCACACTCGATGAATTCGACTTCATCATCGCAGTCGTATCATACTCTTCCCAAGATATTATGTAGAAAACTGATGCCAAGTAGGCATCCATGTATGAAAAAATTGAGACAGAACTAAGAGGGGTACAACATGCCCTTCAATCCAACTGCACATTATCCACTACGCCACTGCCATCAAAAGAACCAGAGTTGGGAGATGAGCATGCCCAACTCCACAGAATAGCTGATGTGACCGAAGCACACCTTCATCGAGCGCAAGAATAGAAAGAATAGGACACAGTGGCCCTGAAGCAACCACAATAGGAAGTGGTAGAGAAATTTTGAGTTGTGCAGCAGGAGAAGGATGACCTCCACACCAAGTTCAAAGAGGAGAGAGCACAGGTGAAGCAATATAGAGAGAAGTTTCTCGCAGAGTAGCCGAGAGTCAAAGAAGCAGTCATCAAAGAACTTCGCTCTGTGACAGGCTTAGAACAAAAGGTAGAAGAACCAATGGAGCATTAAGTAGCACATCTTGCGGAAGATATCTGACAGCTTCAATAGAGAATCGTAGACCTAGAACTACAAACAATGCCAAGTACCGCATAGGACATGTGAGACCAAAGATAAGCCACTTCCCAGAGCATAGTTGAGAGTATCAGAGAATTCGATCTAGAATGTAAACAACTTAGTAGTAGAAGTGCACAAACCTATGCGAGACTTATTGAATACCCTAAACTAAAGGCACTGGAGTCACAACTCCAAAAGGAAAAGCAGCAAGCAGTGACAGTATAGGCACAGTTGAAGCTCCTGTCAGCAATTGAAAGGATGAAGTGATCCTAGGAACAATGCATTTGTCAACAACAAGTCCACACCATACAGAGAAAAGTCATGGAAGTGACTCAAAGGATCCAACCAGTCTAGGAGGAAGCGTGCCAGCTGTTTGAGGAGATTTAAGGCCAAGGAGCAGAGCTGGAACAAGTAGTCACTATAGTCGAACAATGCTTAGAGGGACTTGTCAACGAAGCAGTTATCTAAGAGTTTGTTGAGCAAGAGGCCTTGGCACAGCAATAGGTCGAAGTAGCTCGAGCCAAGCTTGAGGCTTTTGAAGTAGAGCTACCCAGACTAGAGTGACTCGAGATGAGTCACAGGTGAGTGTTGGAGGCCTGTTGGCCCTTGACCAAGTTTTGAGGATCCTTGGTAATGTTTGACCTATTTTGGGACTTCGACAGGCTGTCGAAGGTGGAGCACAAGTCGAAGTGGAGATCATGGGATCTTGGCCTCTTGTTTAGGGATTTTTGGGTTTTGGGATTATGTAACAAGTATGGGGATGTTGGCCCATGGGTTTACCTATGTTTAGGCCCTTTTTGTAATGTATAAATAGAAGTCTAGGCGATGTAAGAAAGGGGGAGAGAGGCTTGGTACCTAGCCAAAGTGATGAGTGCAAATTGTAAATGCTTTGTGCATGCTATGTTGAGAACTTGCAGAGCTAAGTGCAAGTGACTGTAAGAGACTGTGTAAAGGCTTTGTGCTGTAATCTATCTCAAGGAAGGAGGATCTAGTGAAGTGTGCACAGATATCCTATCCTATGTGGAGTAGGATATTATAGCTCTGTGCATGTAGAATATTGACAGAAGACAATAAAAAAGAAGAAGAGTTGGTGGACTTAGCCCCAGGCTGGGGGTGAACCACGTATATTCTGTGTTGGTATTATTTGTGCGATGTATTGATGTGTTTATGAGTTTACTTGATTAGTGATTTGATATAAATGAATGATAGATAGATCTATTAATTCTTTGTACTTAATAATGTGAATGAATTCTATATCTTATCTATCTTTATGTGCTAAGTGCTTGGGCGCATTAGATATTGTAGACTACTATGTTGATCTATTGATTAGGGTTTACCTGTGTTGTAAATTAAGGCTGAATACTAATGAACTATAATTGTTAATTTCTTTGTTAAGGTGTTACAATCATAGATATGTGTCCCAGCTAAGGTTGCAAACACTGGAGTCCTGCAACCACCCCTGCCTCTACCTCGGGTGAGACTACATCTTCTTCGCAGGTGTTGCCGAAAGGGCCAGTAGTTAGGGCTTTGTTGGTGCTTTTTTGAAGCGTTGAACCCTAGGTTTGCCCCTGTGCCAACATGTATAAATTTTCAATAAAGTTTTGGAGAACTCTTAGGTGCCTCTGAAGACCAAGAATCTCAAATCCATTTGATTTTAATATAGTCTATTTTTTTCATTCTTCTAAATAATTACACTACCTTTCTAGGTCTCATTGTTTCTTCCTGTAGGAGTTTCCTGTAGAAACTACACAATTCATTTAGAAAATGTACAGTTTCTGTAGAAAATTCCTGCAAGACAGTTTTAGCTTCAAATTTAATTTTATCTTAATATTATTTTTATGGAAACATCAATAAACAATAAAAATACTTATGGTTTCCATTGATCAAAGGATTATACATAACATAATTTGTTTTATTCATGTTTCAGTTCAACATTTCTTTATTTACAATTTTTCCATGCACTAAAATACATTCATTTTCTTCTTTCATCTTCATAGTTTAGCATGATTTATTTCATGTCATTAGATTATATTTCCTTTCTGCAATCTATAATTAATTGTACTTTCAGATTGGTTTGTTCGCCTTCAAGCAATAGTTTATAATTTCTTCCTAGCCGTTAAATTTATAGACATTTCATGCATTTCAACCATTCATCAGTACCAGACCTTTACTATTGAACAATTCATTCTACATATACATTGCATAACATCTCTCAAGTTTTTATGAAGCCTCGGTTGACAAAGTAAAGTAGGATCTAAGGATACAATAGTATTATTGTTGTTATTCCTACGACCATCAAGTATCCCAACAAAATTCATCACATTTCACAAGTAACTTAAACAAAGGAAAAGCTATTTTAATAAAATTTTCTATAAATTGACGATAATTTCCTACATAGCCTAAGAAACTTCTAACATCTCATTGGTTTAATGGAATTGGAAATTTGGAAATGATTTCTATCTTCAATGGAGCTACTTTTAGCCTTGCAGGAGATACATGATAGCCAAGAACAATTCCATCCGTTTTCATCATTAAGTGTTATATAGAAATTTATAAAAAATTATCTTCTCCATTTTCCATTATTTTTTGGTACTACCACCAAGGGGGAAACCCATTGGCTATCTGAGATAGGATAAAAAAAGTCTACTTTTAGAAAAAAAATTAAGTTCTTATTTCACTATCTCTTTTAGCATTGGATTCATCCTTATTTGTGGTTTCTAATAGGTTTCTAATATGATGTATGCAAGTATATGGATGGATACCTTGCATATCTTTGTAGTCCCATGTCAATTCTTTGGAATATTTCTGCAATAACTGAATTGACCATTCTTTCTGAGATTTTTCCAAAGTAGAGTTAATGTTTAGACATTTCCCATGGAAAATTTCAACGAAATTACAATGAAAATATGATATTGTGTTTATAGTAAATATAGTTTGAGATAACTATTGTAAAGAATTCACTCTACAGTTTTCCTGAAGCAATTACTCCAAAAGATCACTAGTGGAAGTTTGTTGAGAATATTCAAATTTATCTATACAACTTGGATTGGAAATGAAATGATTGAGTAAATTTTCATCATTCTCTTCTTTGAAATTTATAGCTTCAGAAATATTGAAAACATAATGAAGAGTTTCTTCATCAGAGTATGTTTCTTCAAGCCATGACATTTGTTAGGATTCATTTATATATTTGGAAGGTGGTTAAACTATTAGTTTATTCACTATTACTAAGAGGGGAGTGAATCAGTATTAGGTACTTCTTACCAATTTTAATCACAATATGTAAGCATTTAGGATATCACCAATTTATCACTTATGATTGCATTCAATATACTCTAACCATATAACTGAAAATACAGAATACAAAATAATTTTAGGTGGAAACCCAAATGGGAGAAAACCATGCAATAATTTCTTATATACATCAGAAGATTACATTCATAGGAAGCACCAACTTCCAAAAATATCCATCACCAACTGGAAGGAGGAACCAACCCCCTATTTATAAGCTCCAACCTAAAGGAAGCTACAACTCCCTAAGTTATCCAGCTCCTACTGGATGGAGGCTCCAACCCCCTACCTTATAGGCTCCAACCTAAATAAAGCTACAACTCACTTTACATGCCCCTTCCTTCCTCCATTGAATGCAAATAAGAGAATCAACCTGTTATTGTTTCTACCACTTATCATCATCAAAACTGATACAATCACATAAAACGCATGCCAATATCTCCAAGAATATCCTCCAAATAATGTTATCAAAATCACCATGATATGCATCAAAGCATGAGCCAAGATATCCAATATATGCCTCAAAGAATATACCATGCCTAAAAGAGTATACAAAACATGTGCCAAAATATCCAAGATGTACCTAAACCATGTGTCAATACCTCCAAGATATCCTTCAAGCATATGCCAAAATCATCAATATATAACCCTCAAAACATATATAAGAACATTCCTTTCAACATCTAAATAACCTAGTGCATAAGATATAAGATATTCATACCTTCCTCAACTTCAACATCAAGAAGAATACCTTCCTCAAACTTTTTCATAAATACACGATTCATCCACTATCAACCTGTAGACACCTTCTCTTTGATCCACTGCAATCCATGTATACCCTATATATGATTAGTCTGTCTGTAACACATGTATATATGTGCTTCATCCTTATGCAAACCGTGTATAACCTCAGAAACCTAGTACATTCACCTGCGTACACTTCACTCTCCTTGACCTCCTTTCTCCTAGGCCAGATTCGCTTTGATGAGATCACCAATCCTCCTAGCACAAGTGCAAACCCACTTATGCTAGCTCCATTCACACACACTCTTTCTTGGATGTAAAATGAGAGTTTCTTTATGTCTATTTTTACCCTTCCAAGTAACTTGTTTACTTGATATTTGAGCCAATCTGTAACTTCATTTTTGCGACAACTTTTATCCTTTAATTAATTTTAGGTCCAACTTGTAACTTTTTTGAACTTAGATATGGGGCTTCTTGACCATACTTTGGGAATTCATATTTAATAGGGAATAACTTCTCAACCATGAGGAACCATGTGGTGCACCACCTACCATTGGAAATGGAAGGATGAGGACTATCCATCTATGAGGTTTTTGTAGGAAACTATTATTTCCTTCATACTATTTTTCGTGAATTAACTTAAAGATCCATGACCACACCTCTTAGGATTCTTAACATTTTAACCATATTTCTATGGATTATTGTAGAATTCTTAAAATCATCTTCTAGTGAAGGCCATTCTTAGAGATATGCCATAAGGGGACTATTATCGTGCAAACTATAGGTTGGGAAAATCTCGATCCAATCCACAAGATGACAATGATGGTGGGATAGTTTACCAACTATGACCCCATATAAACCCTCCCATATCTTTAGTGAAGGAAAAATATAACAAAAGGGGGGAATCCCAGGTGACCCTAGGGGGAAATGAGATGGAAAGTGGGACTATGGAAATGATTCCCATATATGTCAAGTTACTAAGTGGAATATGGCTTGGAAAGGAGTCTCAGAAGTGATAATTGGTTTCCAAGAGCTAGAGTACTTGTAGAAGATGATTATACATGTTTGAGACACAAGAAAAGATGAGATACAAGCCCAACAATCGAATGGAAAAACAAGTGAATTTTTTTGTTCTAATTAGAAGAAGTATATAATTATATAAATCAGCAATAAAATAAATTGAATAGCTTCTAAACAATTCACTAAAAGTCCAAGTAAATATACAAGAGACTAACTAGCAATTACTAGTGAAACTCAAGTATGATAGCACAAGAGTTTAGCAACATTTAAAGGTTGTTTGATGTAAGTATTGAAGAGATATTTATGCAGCCTTATGGATGTATCAAATAAGTGTTACTAAATAAAATTATAACCAACAAAACTTGCAATAAAACCACCCAAAAGAAGCAAATAACTAGTTGATTAACTTGGCATCTTTCTAGCAAAATTTGACTGTTAGAACATGCTCAAATTTAGAAAGTATCAAGTGCTTTGATGCATCCATAATAGTTGTAGATTAAATTTGTTATAGTAGAAATAAATACTTGGAGAAACAAAATTCCCTAGTGTCCTTGAAAAGGTTTTAGCATGTAGAAAATATTCCAACTTAAACAATTTCAATATCTCGTAATCTACGTATCCCAATGCAATGATTTTATTTCTACAATGCAAGAGATTAGTGACTTTGAGTATTCGGTTATGGTGTCTTTAAAAATAAAAGCGCTAGTTTTGCTACTTTCTTGAGGGTGTAGTCCCTTTTACTCCCCAAGGCAAGCAAAAATATCTAAGGAAAACCCTAAGAGGGTGTAACCCTTTTACTCCTCCTAGTATTCCTTTGTGCAACAAATTATTTCAAGATAATTATGATGGGATTAGTGGGGTTTTATTCCCTTATAATACAAAAAATATTATCAAATTAACTTGTGAGGAAGGAAAAAGTAATAACAAGAAATATTTCTTACCTAGTCCAAGCATTAACAAGATAAACTCCTTTCTTCCAAGAAAAATTCATCATAAAATATAAAAAATAGCCTCTAATAAAGACAACACCTTACTTCTTCATCGAATAGAAAAACAAAACCATAAAAATATATAGTAGCAAGAGATATAAATAAAATTTCCCAAAGAGGGCCCAAATTTCAACAAAGAATCATCTCCAAGATGGGAGAGTTATGATAATATGAAATATAAGAGATATCTATTTATACAAATCCTACTAAAAGTGTTTTTCAACTTAATTTTACGGTAAACCACAAGTAATGGGTCAACAAATGATCCAGATGGATATCGGTGGCCACCCACCTTTTCCAACTGGCTCAAAACAGTTTTCTGACATTTTTGGCAATTTACTATTTTTAGCAGTTTTTCAGGTCCTGAACTTCTGGAGCCGTTTTGAGGCCCTAAACGATGGTTTTGGGGTATGTTGCGTTAGCAAAACTTCAACATTAAATTGAAATTTTGTTCAAATGTTGTAGTCATCGGATAGATCTTTCCAATGAGGTATTATATTCCTAAAATGGAGATCGTATGCAAAAGTTACGACCCCGGGAAGTTGATGTACTCACTTACCCAAATGGGCCCCACATGACTTTTGGCGCTTCATCTCCTAGGGTTAGGTTTTTGGATGTCTAGGACTTTTGACAATCCTGTTTATTGTAAAAAGGCCTTCAGAGCCTCATTGTAATCATCTTCTTGCGAATGCGCGCTGCTGTCACATCTCTTCTCAGAGATAAGCCGCCACCATTCCAGCAAGCTTGTTTCCGCTGCATTTTAGAGTTTCAGCTTATTTCGTTATTTAATGGAAAACCAGTTTTACTGTATCTCTGTTATTTTTGTGTTAAGCACCTGCTAATAATCGGTATTCATTTCGTTTTGGTCATAAAATCCGAATCAGTGGTATCAGAGCGGTATGCTCCTTGTCGTCTTAGTGCATGTCCCCAACAAGGTCGGAGTACAAAGAATTGGGTCTCGAGCTTGTTTCTCTTGAGGAAAGAAGCTCTCGCACGCCCAAGAAACCTCCCATGGCAGGGGAAAAGAAAGATGATGGGACAGGAGATCCTTTCAAACTGTTGATTGACGAAGCCCTCATGCAACAGAGGAACGAGATGACGGACAGTTTCGCGCAAATCCTTCGGCGACTACCAACAGGCAAAGCATATTCTTCGAACAGAGGCGCCACCCCCTTCAAGGTACAAATAAACTTTGATATCCCTATATTTGAAGGTCAT